>JASMMZ010000010.1:12328047-12474966 GCA_038502455.1 Anisogramma anomala | reverse complement strand
CTCCATGAGTGAAAAACCTACCTTTACTTATAACGATACTTTGCCATTGCAAACGCAATATCGTCGAGTTATAACGCGGTATTTAATAATAATCCCCTTAAATTGTAAGTGTCACAAGCTTGTGCCTGAGCTAATGGTTATCAGGAATCAAACTTTGGTAGTTGTTATACTTCTATGATGCTTTAGAGCCTCTTAGAATCCGTATGAAAGAATACCCTTACTTGTTACATGAATGGGTCACTTACTTTTCTATAGCTTAGTAGTATCTCCTTATCAAAGGTTTCTTTTTCTCCTTATCAAGGTTGTCTTTTCTCCTTATCAAGGATTATAAATAGTATCTAACCTTTTTAAGTAGTAGTTCCGGCTTAGTTACTTTATATATAATTCTTCATTTCTTCACCGACGGTATCATAGCTACTTACAAGCAACTATTGCCTAAGGTTATGTCTTTCGATCCTTCAAATCTGTATATTAAAGCTTTAAGTCAATTCTCTAACGTACTTGTAAGGAAACAGCTTTAAAACGCTCAAGCAGTTTAACATGACTATTTAACCACATAATACAAACGTTTTACCGAATATTTATCTATAAATCTCCTTGAACAGAGCTAAGCTACTCATAAACACGCTGTATACTTGGAATAACATAATATTAACGTGTTAAATACTTTTACAAATATAATCCGATAACTCAAAACCACTAGTACATTTAAGTTTTTGGGCTAACCCCCACTTTCGGAAGGTCACATAACGTTATTTACGAATAACGTAATTACCGCATCGCTTTTTATCGGTTAATACGTTGATTTACTTGATGACAACAATAACTCGGACTCCTTCAACTTCAACTTCGATGTTAATACCGCACTCAATACTATTAGATGTTAAAGATATAAAAATAATCTCTGTAATTAGCCTGTTCAATTTTCGGACGTTAAATAATGTTTGCCGGTATAAAAATCTACGATATTACATTAGTAATATAATGATGAAATGTTTATCGGTATTAAAAAGAATTATTTCACGTTGTTTTTGAAATGATTAAAAGGCTTTGCGAAACCTGTTATACCAACTTATTACGTTCACAGTAGCAACAGTGGTATTAACAACCCCAATATATTGATAGTAATTATTCTTAGTTATTATTACTACTTCATCGCGGTTAAAACGATTATTGTTTATCTAGTGAATATAGAATACAAATACCATAAACTATTTGACGTCTTTCTTAACGTTCCGCTGACTTGACCTGTAAAAGCCGGTAATATAATTTGTAAATCCACTGTAAAACATATTATTTGGAAGGGAATTATTGACAATATGTTAGGAAATATATTACTTCCCTTTGACATGTCTGCAGATTAGTATAAGTGTATTATCCGCGTCTAATTTTTCAATAGGTGACTTCATAACCTTTGTATTTGATATAGTAGTATCAGCCATATGTTAAAGTTGCTAGTATAGGAAGTACTGTTTGTAGCTGAAGCGGCAACTGTAATGAGCCTGTTCGCAATAACCAGTGGTTTATGATTATAATCGGTTTAAACATCTTTTGAGCCTTTCAAAAGTGGTGTGTTACCTAAGTTAATATTCGTAAATTTCTTATCGTAAGAAATTTGACTTATATTTACAGTGATGCGTATATAGTTGTTGTATTCATACATGCTTATTGAATCCCGCGTAACGTTTAGGTAGCTTTAGCGTTAAAGCTAACGTGGGAACTTACCTTATATTTTCAGACTATTTTATTATTCTTTGGGTGGGAAAATAGTAACTTTTGTATATAGTTGCATATAGGAGTTGTAGGGAATTTAGTTCGAACCGCTGGTTCATCCAAAACTTTTGAATAGTTTTTTTTATTTCATAATATATTTACTTTGTTATTTCATTCATTTCTTTTACATTTAAGTAGCTTTAAGTTGTAAATATTAAAAAGTTGCTACTAAATAAGTTACCAGCCGATTAAAGTTTCCGCGTATTCCAATTCTACCCCGACAACTTGGAGAAGCAACATGTTATGTACTCGGATCCGTTTTATAGCTTATTTTTTTTCTTCAGATTTTGACCTCGATGGATACAGGTATCGAATTTAGGCCTATGTTATTTTGTATTCGTAATACAACGTTATTTGTGAGAATATTTGATGAAATACGAATATGTAATGAACTCTGTTTTAAAGTATATGTTGCTTTTAGAACGAGCGGGTAATTATTGTAAATGAGAATGAGAGTTAGCATTGGTATTGAAAAAAACCCAAAGAAATTGGTGTTTTTACTTTCTACGTTATATTTCGGGAGTCTTGAAGGGACCAAGCCATCATTTCGAGGCTTACCGACGTTTCTCTCGAAAATATTAAAAAAAGGGTTGGCTTGAAGCATATTATTCTGTCAAATTACGAGCTTTCTGGTACTTTGAAAAAGTTTGTATTTTTATTCGATATGACTTGACAAAAATACCAAATCACTTCCTTGGCATTCAAATATTATTTATGAAATATCATTTTGAAATCACTGTTATGGTTAGCCTTTACAATTTATGTGGGGCTTATTATATATGATGTTACGATAAGAGCACCTTGTGTTAAGGAAAACGTTTTTTAGTTATTCTATTGAGGTTATATTTGTATGAATAGCTCTTTAGAAAGTGCCCGCGTGTATTCCGTTAATGGAACCATGCTTGATTTATATTTTTGTATTGATCAAAGAAAATTTAACATTATTATACAGGTAAACCGTTACCTCTTTCCTCTCATTAAGGAAACGTTTGCGAAAGGTTTTCGAGGTAAATATTGAATTAAATTAGATATTAAAATTGGTTTTTATAAGATTTATATTAAGGAGGAAGATGAATATAAAATTGCATTTCGTATACGTCTTGGATTGTTTTAAATGGTTGTTACCCCACTATAGTCTTTTTTATATACTAGTTATCTTTTAACGGTACATTAATAACTTATTACACCTTTTTTCCACCTTTTTTTATTTCGTTTAACCTAGCGTTATCTTGTGTGTTTAAATGGAACTTTGAACAATTGTAACGTTATGGTTTAACAGGAATTCAGTATTCTAAGCATTATTTATCTGAGTTTCAATATATTCAAATGTTATTTTGACGTTTGAAAGACTCAATAGTTATGATGTATTATCGAAGTAGGAGTCTACGTATGTATAAACCTCGGGAAGTTACTCGTTTTAAAGGAATGGAGGCTTTCCATGTTTGTAATAGATGTATGGAGTTTTGTTAGATTCGTTAACGATTACTCACAATTTATTTGCGATTTTTTTATAATTGTTAAGTTTTCGATTCGTTTGCCACGAAAGTGTAATGATGACACGAAATACCCGTGAGTAAAAAGAAGGTGTCAGGGGGTTTATGTTAGCAGTAAGGTAGCAGAAGTAACAAAGGTGCAATATCAAGACGATGTTTGTTTATGGTGTAGAATGATCACTAGCTGTTAGGCTATTCAGGTATGTGGACTGAATACTTAGATTGACAACTGAAGAGCTATGAAGGAAATACTATCTGTGTGGTGATGACAATATCCTTATATCCTATAGCCTTCGTACCATCTTCAGTACTGGACCGCTAAAGTCGCTGGTTGCTTCCTGCGATCCTTTGTAGTATCGACTGGACCGCTCTTCGGTCCTTACGGTTCCAACCCTAACCCTGGGTCCTTACATAAGAGATATCTCCACTTGATGTGTT
The DNA here is from genome assembly GCA_038502455.1 of Anisogramma anomala. Taxonomy (NCBI): domain Eukaryota; kingdom Fungi; phylum Ascomycota; class Sordariomycetes; order Diaporthales; family Gnomoniaceae; genus Anisogramma; species Anisogramma anomala. Next base: position 12,471,262 of record JASMMZ010000010.1, on the reverse strand, counting down.
GGAAATCAAGCTTCTGATAACGCAACTAGCCGTTGGCCTATTCCATAGTCTGCAGTTGGTCCTTGAGTTATAACAGAAAGGGTATTCCTTTTCGTTTTAAATCCGAGGACAAGACCTTTTTCGAATGGTGTAAAGTTTGCTTCCTTTTTAAACTAGTTTCCATTGAGTAGGATCTCAACCGCAATACCTTTTTCAATGCTGACAATTTTGACTGGACTTTTGGGGTTGTTTACTTTAATATAACGATTATGGTAACCTAAGCCTAGTAAAGTATTAATTTCATCGTTTATTTTTTTATCGAGTGTAATTACGAACTTCACGATACGGAATTACTTGTGATTATGAGTTGATTAGAAGTATAGAATGCAGAGTTTTGGGGCACGGTTCGCTTGATGATCATGTTTACGGATTATGAAAACTTGGAATACTTTAGTATTACATGATAACTTTCAAAACAACAAATTCGCAGGTTAGAACGCGTTTATTAATTTTGTTTTAAATTCGTATATAATAAATTGGTTAATAATATACTATTGCTTATATTATTACGAGAAAATAAAAGATTGTTATTGGTTTTTTCAACCTTCGCCTTTGAGGAAGACAATAATAACTTTTACGTCTCAAATAGGTTTCTCTTAAATAGCTTTCAGATGTAAACGTTTTCCAGTCAACTGTTGTTAGAGAGTCCATTCCAATAGGTTACGAACCTTTTATCAATATCGATCGTTCAGTCATTGTCACACTGCTATTTCCCGAGACGTTATTTACCATTATTTAATTCGCGAAATAAGTATAGGCGACCGAAGCATTATTCTCGATATTAATATTAACTACGACCAAGAATTTGAAGTCATTTTTGAGCCTTATTTAATAAATATCAACAGTCTTTTACAGTTTAAAAACCGTATTTGGGTACCCGTTTACCAGCCGTTTACTATTACGTGAATTTAAGTTACCTATAGGTCACTTGTTATTAACTGCTCAAGCCGCGATTTTATTATCATTGCCATTTGTTAAGAAAAGAATTGTAATCCAAAATATACTGCATGATCCAGAGTTTTCACCGGAATTATAATATTTATGGACTTACTATTTATTGGATATATTTCTTAAAAAAAACTTTTAAACTCCGACTGATTTTTAAGTGATATAAAACGAATTGTTGTCCACTTTATAATCAACTTCCCTTAAAAACGTACTGGATACCATATTACTTTACAGTTATTACGGATTGTTTTTGTAAAGTTGTTATTTTAAAGGTAATAACTACTTGAATGCAGTTGAAGTAGGTCTCAATGGGGAGGGGGGAGGGTTATTTTGAGGGGTAAAGAAGTGGATTTGTATTGTTGTTTCTTATCTGGCTAGCACCACAAATATCCCCTTTGTCCTCCAAACCTCCCTCCCATGAGAGTGGGAAGCTATTTACCAAGTACAAATCATGCTGGGCATGCATGTCAATCCTCCATATTACCATTTATCCCCTAATTAATATATGGCTAAATACTTAATGCTATATAAAACAAAATAGAGTGGATAAAAATTGAGGATCACATCATATATCAAGGTAAAATAAAGTAGGGTAATAAAATAATACGACTAATAAAAATAGTAAAGAAAAAAAAAAAAGTAAGCTTTCCATCATACTTTACGATAATTTTCCAATTTCCAATTTTCATCTCCGACTTTTACACTTTTTCAACCTTTACCTTTTTAATATCCAACCTTAACTTTTACGAAGGTTAATATCGTCACTCTATCGCGGCGTATTCTTATCAATGGTGCTGTCGCCTCTATCACTGTTGTCACCGTTGCCGCCATCGAAGTTGTTAACGTAAGGACCCTTATTTCTTCCACATCTTATTCGCTTCCTCCTTCGTTTCTTCCCTCCTCATTCTTTTCTATTAAAATGTATGGTTTCAACGAGTTAACTTAGACTTTCCTTCTTCTTAACCTGATAGTAGGATGAACGATCCAAATTAACACAAATAGTATGATTCCGTCAACCTCCTACGGCCCCGTCTATCCCAGATTAAAGGTAGGCGCTCGAATATTCTTCTGATCTTTGTTTTTGTTTTTACTACCAAAAAACCTTCGCAACGTATTATCACGTGTTATCGGCACGACCTCATACATCTACTGGCTAACTTTGAATCTATCGCCGTTCTCAAGGTCAAATTTAAACTTAATCTCTTATTGGAATTGTCATTTCGGTTAACGAGCTCGTCGCAAATTGCTGCCTCGTTAGCTTACGATTCGTTAAACATTGCCGTTAATTGTTCTCGATTCATGTTTAACATTTTTCCTGAAAAAACGGCACCCGAAGGCTTTACTAGCCAGTTCAGTATAATATACGAGGGTGTTTATAGCAAATTTCTCACGAGGCTGTTGTTAATATCCCTTATAATATGGAGTGATAGCTTTAAGCCACTTTTCGAGTTTCCCGTATTTACGTTCGTAAGCCTATTTCTTTGGCATATTCTTAACTAGCTTTACTAATCTTTCAATTTATCCCACTGACATAACTGAGTACGTAAACGCATTTAGTATCTTCGTCCCACCCTTGAAAGAAACCTTATAACTATTGGGATTTTAAAGTACCTCGCATTATCCGAATAACATTCCTTAAGGTAGCCGAAATATCAGTAATAGGCTTCTATGTTTGACACACCTCCTCGCATATTAGGTTACCTATTATTTGGAAAAATAAGAATCGCGAAAAATACTCGACCACAAAGTAAAGATAAGTTTCACCACCGATTCCTCTTAAATTAATCTTACCTGTAAAATCCATACTTATAGCATCTTATAGCCTTAAATCCATAATAGGTACGAGGTTTGCGTTAACTAGTTTAGTAGTATTGGATAAAGCGTACGTCTCATATTTCTTAAAGTATTATCTAATATTAATAAACCGAGTCGGCCATTATAATATGCCCTTTAACTTATAAAAGGTCGAGGTCATCGCGAAATACCCGTAAATGTCGTAGGTCTACTTAAACACTCGAGGCACCTTACTTTTCTTCACCTAGACTATATATCCTATACCAAGTTTTCGCCTTGATAACACGCCGTTTTAAATATAAAATTATAGTAAATCTCGTTTTACTTTTCTCTATATATATTTAGATTGATCCTCGATCATTCATTCGCTATTTATAAGGTACCCTATAATATCCCCGTACCAGTTTATTTCGTCGATGTATAAGATTCCTATTATTACTCCTCGAGGTTGTAATATTCGTCTAAGGCTTAGCACTCCTATAGGTAAGAGAATTCCCGTCCTTGGATCCTTTAGAATCGCTGGTTTCGCGAGTAAATATTATCCCGTTACCTACGGTAATTTTCTGGTTTCTAATTTCCAAAGTTTTTCAGTTAGCCTTGATAAACTCCATGTTTCGTCCGCGATTTTAATTATTTTATTTATGCTTAGTAGATACACAATCCTTACGTTTAACATTTTAAGGAAATTTATCTACTACACAATTCTCTATGTAGTTATTTTCGGACTCGTTGATAATGAATTCAAGTTCGCGTAGTTATTATATACTATTATTAGAAAAAGAGATTTAATTACCTATGGTCTAGCGTTTTTTTTAGGCATTTTACCACGGTTAGTGCTTTTTTCTGGTCAATATTATACCTCTTTTTGACATCGTTTAGTTTCTAGAAGGAAATAGCCAGAATTTTCACGTAAGATATCAACTTATCGACAACCGTGGTACCCGTTGATAATCCCTCCAGTTGGAAAGCGATACCACCGATCTCTTTATTTAATAAATTTGTTACTAAGTAATATTAAAGTAAGCGGTCCAGAGATTCTATAATATTCTGTTAAATGGTTATATATATAATAACAGAAGTCTTAGTATTTTCTGTTTTTCACTTAGAATCTTAATAAATTTATTAAATTTGTTTTAAACCTGTCACTATCGAGGTTGTTTTCAATAGTATTTTTTATATAAAATGTCTCAAAAATTGTCGTCTATTAAGCTTTACCAGGTATATACCTCGCAAAATAGAGTGCAAGGTAAAGGAACTAGTTCAATATATTTCATAAAGTAAGGTGATTCTCAGGTTTTGTTCATATTTCGAATCTTTTCCGATATTTTTAGATGGCCGAACTTAACCTTGTAACAATTCGAATCCTAAGGAGTAAATGTAGCTTTCGAATAAAATAGTTTCGTAAAGGGTAAGGCTAATACTTACAAATTCGAAACAAGGAATTAATTTGTAATAAAACAAAATTATGTGAAATCCTTGTAATAAGGCGTTTTAATCGTTAATATACACGTCGAAAGCCGTTTTCTAGGTATATTTATATCAAATCAATAAGTGTAGTGTTGATTTACTAATTCTCGCGTTCTTTCGGTTCCCCCTCGTGGTTCTTTCCTCGATTCTCATATTATTCTCGCCGTTCTTGTCATTTGGTAATAGTTATTTACTAAAGGTAATATCGACAAGAGCGTAATATGTATTTTTTACTTCTCGTTATCATTTAATGATTAATACGTATTTAATATTTCATATTTGATGTAATAAATACCGTTTTGTATTTATGATCTGGAGTAATAGTAATTTCCCAATATCTATTCGTCATATCGCCTTAGAACAAAACCATTATGGTAACCCTAAAAAAATTATGGAATAATATGTCTTGCAAGTGTATCGGCTATTACGATTTGATTATATAACTGTTGATTGGAATATAATTACCAACGAATCGGTATTCTGTATTTTTCTTTGGTGGATATCGTAAGTTTACACTTTATTTAGACTAATTTGTAAAAGAAAATCCGGCTAACTTTATAATTAGATGAAACCTTTGTATGAATACGACCTCGTTTTATAAGTACCTTGGTTATTTCAGTCTAAAATATGTGATATTCCATTCGAATTCGATTAAATGAGTGACGATATCAATTACCCACCCGTTCTTAAAACTAAACGCAAATACATTTTACAGGTGTATGCCAGTATTTTGACTAGTAGCAATCCTCTCACTTCGATTTTACAAAGTTATAGGTATTTCGTTTTTGAAAATTTGTTCGCCTCGTTTATTTTACTTATATCTTTAATATTGATCATGGAAATTTTTAACTATATCTCAATAACTTCTTATAGTTCGTCGTCCAATTCCTTTTATCCAGGATGACAATAGATCATTTTGTCGAGTTTTCCATTTAACGCTATTATTTTTCGTTCCGTTTCGCCATATACTAGACAAACCTTTTCCATCTTTCTTTCATTCGTTCCCGTTTCCTTTAATTGTCATCAATATTCGTATATTAAAACTTTCAAAAATATTTCCCTATCCTTTTCACCACTTAATTCACGTAACGCCAAAATATCGTTATCTTGTTCGTATGATTTCGATTAAGCTTTTCCGTTACAGTGAAATATTAATAGTCTAACAGGTGTTGGTAGTAATGTAAAACAATTTAAGGGTTTTGTTTCTCCTTTCAAACCTAAACGATTAACTAATATATGCCAGATAGGCAAACGTAATAAACAGTTAACTATATTAAAATGTTTTTCAGTAAGTGACCCCTTTATCTCGTTAAACGTAATGATTTTTTTAAAATCTACTGCTTATTCTTTCATTCCGTCTTGTAATCATTGTTATCATTCTCGCTGCGTCCTTATATATATTCGTCTCGGTTTTATTCGTTTCCGTCTCGCTTTCGTTAGTTTTTAACATAATCGAAATATTTTTAAACCGTATTCTTTTACATATATTAGTATCTCTTAGGTTTATCGGTTGTCGAATACCCTTTCCAAGGTATAAGACCTGCCTTAGTTTGGGTGTTTCTCGTGTAGTTATATGTACTTTACAAAATGAACGAGTTTATTGAATTCTCGTAAGCATTTTACATCCTTTTCATCCAAAGTTTAGTCCTTGTCCTCGATACTGCTGTTCTTGTCCTCTAAGTCTAATTCCGATTTTTCTCCCTCACTGCTAGTATTCGACTTATCCGACAAATGTTGGTTTTCGTTTCAAAGATAACTTATACAAGTTGGCTAAATATTACAAAGCAATGGTTTCACACGTCGTTTCACACGCATAATAAGTAAGTGTCTACTTTCGCCTACCAATTGAAGGATGTTCCTAGCATGAATTTTGACAGTTAAATGGCGAACGAGCCGATTATAGCTTAATAACAAGTTATATCATAAAAGGCTAACCATGATAAATACTTAAATTAAAAAAATAATACTACTAAAGTCGAGAGAAAACAACACATGATCGTTAATATTATTCAGCTTCCGTTGGCTATCGTAAGTATTATTAGTAGGTCGGCTGTTCAAACGGCAATTCTCATACTAGTTACCATATCTCGCGTAACTAATTCGACGAAAAAGCCGTTATCTACTAAACACCTATTAATGTGGATATTATAAGTATTACTTTGGATATATCCGAGTTAGGTTCTTATAGTGCGTAGCTTTATACATTCTTTCTCAGCTGTTATTACTACGGAGTATATAGATGCTATACGTTTTTGTTTCTTTCTCGTAGTTTCTTTCTTTAGTCTCGCGCGTTAAATAGTATCGAGTCTACACATTCTCGCCATTTTCTTACGTAGAATAGGATTGGGATTCAACAAATACTCGAAAGTAATCTTAAGGTAAATTTCCCGCAAAGTGTCTGTTAAGTTAAATTGTTGCTTTAGGACAGCTTAAAAATGCTAGTATAAATACGGTATCTTCCCCTTTTCCCATAATATTCGCATCGTATTTCCTTTATATAGCGTTGAGAAACTCGAAAATACCTTTGCGATACCGTTTTTTATCTGTCTAAGTTATCGACTCAAGGGTTTGAGATTATAATGCTTGAGGATAAGGGGAGTTCGGTCTCGCACGAATGTTGGATAAACCTTTCTCCTTGTCTTTAATTCGAGCGTATAGATTTATATACCTTATAGTTCGAATGCTGTGGCGTTTAACAGCTGTTAAAGGTGTAATATCTTGAACCTTTTTAAATTTCTCTTTATTCCTACAAGTATATTTTAAATTTCTCTAAGTATAGTGATATTCCTTTCGATTATGTTAACTCCATTCTAGATTAGTCTGTGAATCCTATACGCTGTTTTGATCTATATTTAAGTCCATCAAATACAAAGGATTAGTGTTAAAGTCAAGTTAAAAATCTTGATACTCGGCTCAATTTATTAATTTTATAAATAATATCTCGCATATTTTCGCGATCGATTTACTTTTCATTTCTAGTTTCTCAGGGATTATTCGCCTCATTAGTGTTAGATTTCATATTGATCCCGTTTTTACCTATAGTTTTCGGGAATGAGGACAGTCGTAGAATTTGTAATATAGTTTGGGTATGTTCTTGCAGTTAAAACATATTTAAACGTTGTTTTATATTTATTGTTATCCATTTCCTGTTTTATTTCTCTGTTAATATGGTCCCCGTGAATCCGTTATCGTTGTTCGAAGAACAAATTAAAAATAGGTTTGATACGTATTTCAATATCCACGAGTGTTCAATGAGTTGTAGGGAGTAGATCTCTCGTTATCCTAAGGCGTCAGCCTATCTATTTGTTCCTATATCAACCTTATAATGGTTTCGGAAAATATTTTTTATTAGGTACTTTTAGGTATCTTTTTGTATTTTATCTTGTAAAATGACAGGGTTATCGTCGTAAATAGATACCACGATTGCTCCAATTAGCGTCTCTCGCACAATATCGTACGTGACCTCGTTTTTATATATCCCATTTTGGTCCATAAGGTTTTTAAATACTAGGCGGTTAGTAATTCTCGTTTGTAACATTATGGCGACGTCCTAACTGTTATGATCACACTAAATACCCGTGAGTATATAGAAGGTGTCAGAGGGTTTATGTTAGCAGTAAGGTAGCAGAGGTAACAAAAGGTGCAATATCAGGACTGTATTCGTGCGAGTGATAATCAGAATCCGTAAGGCTATTCAGAGTAGACCGAATACTTAGATTAACAACCGAAGAGCTATAAAGGAAATACTATCTATGTGGTGCTGACCATGTCCTTATATCCCTATCCTTTATACCGTCTTCAGTACTGGACCGCTGGAGTCGCTGTCGGTCCCATCGGTTTTGTATAATCGACTGGACCGCTGTTGGTCCCATCGGTCCTTCCCTGTCCGGGGTTGCTGACATAAGAGAAGTTCCCCACCTGATTCTAGACTTTAGGCTTTCTAGTGGCGCAGTGTTGCATACTAGCCTGCTTCCTAGCCCAAACTCTGTTTGGGTTATAACACTAACCATTGTTTGTAAGGTGAGCTAGGAATCTGTTTCTTAATTTCTTTTGCAATACATGCGGATAATACGCGACGAGTTTATCTACTCTCCTTACGTATTCGACCAATGTCTCGTGGGCACGCTTCCCAAAGGAATTCACCTTTACTGTTACTTTACTATTAGTCATTATCGGGCGAGATTTGAAACGTGTCTTGAAAAGTACTTTTAGGTTGTCCTACTATTGACTCTGTTTTTTTGGGTATATTGCGATACCAATTTAACACCTTCCTTTATCTACCATATTTTCAAATAACTTTTGCAAATCTTCTAAATAAAGGTGTCGTGTTGCGATTTCATCTCTACTACGATTTCGATATCGGCGACATAGTTTTTTATGCTTTTGCTAGATTGTTTAATAAATATTTGTATAAAACTTATCTTAAAAGATATGGTATACATAATAGTGAATAATTATTTGGTGATAATTGTTTTATCCCATTGGTATTATTTTAATTTTGAAATAATGAAAATTTTCAATACAATACAGACGTTTGGTAGTCGAGATGATCGGATACGGTTTACGTATTTAGATACTCTATCCTTTGTTTGTTTTTCTAACCTCCTTTGGTTCAGTTTTGCGTATCTAGCCTGAGCTAATGGTAAGATTCGTGGGGTTAATGGGGTTTTCGTATTGATTTCTCGTTGTCGTTTGTTACTTTCTCGTTTTCATTTGTCACTTTCTCGTCATCCTTCGTCGCTTTCTTTTCTTCGTGGTGTTTTTGTTGTCAAGTTGATATCTAACTACGAATCAGGATATTTATAGAGTAAACGACTCCTTTACTAGGTCACCAGATGAATGCAGTTAAAGTGGGTCTCAATGGCTGAGGGTATTTTGAGGGGTAGAGAGGTATATTTGTATTGTTGTTACCTATCTGGCTAGCGCTACGAATATTCCCTTTGTCCTCCAGACATCCCTCCCATGACAGTGGGTAGCCATTTCCCCAGTACAAGTCATGCTTAACATAAATGTCAATTCTCCATACTACTATACTCTAAATGTTGAAGTTGACTTAAAGCGATTTTTAAGTTGTTATTAATGATTTTATGGGTTTTTTAGTATACTTGGCAATAATTAAGGTTAAAATTTCACCGGGGATTTTTGAAAACAACTTTACAACTACATGGGGTGGAGTAATAGTAGAATATTATATTTGACCTCGAAATGAACGTTGTTTCCGATTGTGCTAACCAATAAATCTCCAATTATTTACGCTTTTTTATTACTTATATTTAATTTGATCAAAACGAATTGTTACCTCATTACTATTAAACATTAAAAAGCACAAAAAGATGACTATCATTAAAAACTCGTTTTTATAATCTACGATTATTGCATTAATTATATACAATCCATTTAAAGGTTAGTTATTCTATATCTGAAGTTGCGTATAAAGGCTCAGGATTTTATTGAACTTATTTATGACGTTACAAAATTCGCGTAAGTCGTAATAACAGTTACGTAATGAAATATGAAGTAAAGTATGAAAATTGAATTAAGCCTTTAAAACGATTTCGAATAGATAATAACGTTTGGTTCCTTTTCAAAAATTATAAACCATATAAGTTTTCGAAAAAAATCAGTTGATTTCATAACAAATACTGTATTATACGTATTATCGACTCCTATATTATTGAGTTCGATTTTCCGAGAGAGAAACACATGAGGATTTCTATGAATGAACTCTTTTGAGCCGTTTTAAATACGTTCTCAAGTTAATAAGCCCCAGATTATAAACTATTAATTATAAGCGTTATAGGTCATCATACTAAAATACAACTTGTAAATATCACCCTGAGAATATTTTTCAAACCAAAAACAAACCCTTAATAAGATTCTTTCGTTTTCTAACCTTTTAAAACAATAATTTCTATTTATATAGATAGGTTATATATACCTAACTTAACAGTCACTGTTAATCTCTTTGAGTTCTACGGACCTTAACATTTTCAAATTATGTTATAAGTTAGCTTCAAACTATAACAAACCCTTTCATCCATTTCTAAAACGGCTTATAATGTTAAATATTACGTCATTAAACGATGTAGGAGCTGTAATATCATGGGTACCGTAAATGTATAAAACTTGTATTAATATTGCGACCAAAACTATTTCACTATATTTCTATACTCATCGTTTTCTGAATCCTCGCCTACACCGTAAACAACCAGTATATTCTTGCCTTTATGAACGAAATGGCCTAGCCTACCTTTAGTATAGCCTAAATTACCGTAAAAATACTCATAAACTTCAACCAACTATTTTCTCGCCTTTAATTATATTTTTTAACCATTCTTCAACCGCGTTACCCACGCTAATTTTTAATATGTTTTACTTACCTCAACATCACGCTTCTAGTTGAAATGTTGTATGGCTCGGAGGCCGCCAAAGAAAACTAAAATAGCAAAAACCGAACCGATAACCTAATATATATTTGCCTTTCGTTACATTACTAGACGTACCCTTATAACCTTTTTTATAGCAACAACCTAGGTTTTTACTTTGTCTAACACTTGTTAAAACTTAAAAAGTAATTTATAAGCGAATGATTTTCTCTGGTATTGGGCGTTAAGAGCCATGGAAGCCTCTGAATCATTTGCACTACTTCATTTATATCGAAAATTGAGTTTAACTATGTATTTATATACCAAAAATTACGATCAATCATTCTAAAAAAATATAAAAGGCACTTGATACCGGTGTTTAACCGTTTGTTAATAGTTTTCTAACTGTTATACAGGTTTATATTTACCTTCAATTTGCTAATAAAACTTCCGGAAGTTACGAGTCATTTGGTGAAGAAATTGATAATACGTCTGTTTACGAATGTTATTTGGATATATGTCGATCGGATATAAAATAAAAAACTATATATTCGTTAAGGGGAACCAAACGGCTTCATAACAGGAAAAGTTGCGTCCTTAATAACTTTATGTACTTTAGCTACTAGTAGATAGTTCATTTTAATTATTATCAATAACCCCAAAAATTCCTTTCACCAAACACTTAGGTTATATCAAAGGGGGAGGGGTTGTTTAGGGGGGTTGATAGTACAGAAAGTTGGTTGTAATAGAGAAGTTTTATATTTTTCTTTTGGGCGGTGGGGGGGGGAAGTTTTTGGCATTATTTAAAGGGAGGACAATAGGAAAACCCGTACTAGCGCCTTCCATACGATTCCAGTCCGTTCGATTTCTGGAACCTTTTACACAATACTAAGGTCCTTCAAGCCTCTTCGGAGTGATTATTACTTATTTTCCATATGTTTTTAATTCACCAGCACATTTTACCGCATTCTATACTATACCGGTGGAAGGTAAGAAGTAAGTTAGACGGTAATATCAGAAACTGGTGCATGAGCTAATGTTTAATATGAATCTAATACTGATGATTACCATACTCTTAGTGGACTCTAAAATCGTTTAGAAACCGGAAGAAAGCATGCTTTTACCTTTCAATCACCGGATCACCCCCTTTTCTATAGCTCCGTAACAGATTCTTAGTAGTGGTTCTCCTATTTTTTCTTCATCGAGAATTATAGACATCATCCGACCACCTTAAGCGGAAGCTCTGGCCTAGTTCCTTTACAGTGAGATATTAATATTCGCTGATAGGGGAAGAAATAACGAATAAAATCCGCCGTTTAAAAACGCGGCTTGTAAAAGTACGTCGCGAAGCCTTTTTAACGCGTACAACGTTAAAGAAACGCATCTGAATACGCGAACCAGGCCTGCTAAAGAATATATTTTACGTACTATACGTTTCGTCTGCCGCCGCGAAGAAATCCATGAGTAAATACCGTAAAATAACTAAATTTAGTCCTATTACCATAGTTACAAGCAAAACAGGAATGGGTATACCCCCGTTACGGTTATATTAAGGCTATTTTCCGAAGCTTTAATATGAGCACTCCGTTTTTGCAATAAGTTACCTACTCTTTTAATATGTAATCCTGGACTCAACTATTTGTTATTTACTTTTCTAATAATTTAGTTAGGCTTTTCACGACGATGACACAACACCCCCTTTCCTTTCCCCCTTTAGTGACAAGTAATTACTAATCTATTATATTTTACGCACTCGTTCTATTTATATATATATAACTGTAAACAAATGAAATTGTATTTAGAAAACTTCGTAATGTAACTAATATAGAGTATGTATAAAGAGTAATAATATGCTAGTAAAGATATAAGACATGAGTGAAGAAATTAATAATATAACAGGGGAACGGTGAATAAAAAATGTAATTTTTTTTATATATTAGCAAAACAAAAAATAGCGAATGAAAATGTAATAATATATTGGTAAAATAGTAAATAACAAATGTCAAACGTGATCATATATTAGCAAAACGATGAAATGCCCATTTAAACGGTATGAGATAAATGTTAATCGTAAAATACAAAAATAGGAAAGGAATAATATGGATTTTGCGGCTATTTCTCAAAACCATTTCAACAACGTTAACGAAAGAGTATATATAAACAAAGGCGTTTCCAATACCTTATTCGGAGCATCTTTGGTAATTGAATCTGCGGGGTTTCATTTTCTGTTAATATATCTCGTTTAATTAATTTCGCGGCGCTCATATAATCTATATCAGGATATAATATAGATGTGAATGTGTTTTTCGTTTATAGTACCGAGCTTGAAAAGGTATTCATAAAGGGAAAATTGGTCTATATGAACTACGAAAGGGAGGGGTTTTCAACCAAGTCTTATAATAATTATTCTGGATGTTATTTCTCTAGTAATATCAAAGTCGAATTCTTTAACTATGCCATAAATTTCGGTGGAGAAAACGATTGGTGAAATCCGTTTATTTTTTAATTGATATTTCATTGATTGAGTTTTTACGTAACATAAACGTATTGATCTTTGGTTTCTAGTTATCTATAATAAATAGAATAGTCTTTTGAGAGTTGTAATTATTAATATTCACCAAGAATTTATTAGTAAAAGTTAATAGCTTCGCTAAATGTATATGAATTAATATAAAGCGAGAGACGTGTTTCGGATTCCGGATTAATCATTGTAAGCGTTTATTTAAAGGTCTATTAACATTATCCGACGGGTTGGTCTAACATTTTGAAACGATAAAACGGTTGAAAGTTGTTCTCAATTGTACGACCAATATAATAGAGGTACTTCGTATATACTAATATATTCATTCGATCGTCCATTTTGCGTTAATTATATCAAAAAGTGCAATTTCGTGGAAGTGTCATTTTTGTATAAGATTGAGGATGTTGTACTGAAGCTTAATCGTCCTATTATTAAAGTTAATGAGGTGATCTTTTGTAACGTATTTTTTTTTCTTCACCTTTAAGTTGAGTTTGCAAAATTTGTTTTCTTCGCCGTAGAAAATGTCGTATTACATAATATGAATGTATCCTTTATCTGTATCTTAATAACCATAAAGCGTTTCAAATTCGGCGTCAACACTAATAGTTTGGGGTTGAAAGCTATGTTCGAAGGACATAAACGTTCCTAATGATGCTTTTGTTACATAAAAAATTAATATATATCAGCTTGAAGGAAGCCATAAGTTAATTTGAGGATATGTGAAATTGTTTTGAGTAAATTATTTTTACGAAGCTCTATAAGTATGAGGATGTAAAGACTTTGAATCAGGTATTTTTATAATTATGAATAAGTTTGCGTAATATTTCGAAGGTTAAGACGAAGGTTTTATGGAGTATGGAATCAGATAATAATCGCTAAGATCAAGCGGTTACCTTTTTATCATAGAGTAAGTGGTTAGGTTATAATATTCTTCATTCCGGCTTTATTATATCGTTGAACCATATGGCGATTTTTTTCATAAAACTTTCCGATTTATTTTTTTACCTCGTAGATTAGCCTGTTACTCAATTTCATATCCATGGTCAATTATTTAATGGAATCTTTTAAATCAAATAAGGCTTCATTTAATCAATACAGGGACTTAGTTTTTATATCAACTTTTTAAATGTGTTATCCGGGATTATAAATTGTTACGACGGAATCTTATACCTACTTCATGGTTCGATGTCCTCTTTTAGGTAATGAATGAGTTTAGGATAAAGGTTTTGAAGTGTTTTTTTTTAAAAAATAAGTAGACGCTTTTATCAGCGTCATATAAACGTAGTTATTATAGGGTTTTAGTTTTAGTAAGTTGTCGGAGGTTATAAAGTGGTATTCAGCGAGTATATATGTTTTTTGGGAGAGTCTTTTGAGTTATTGTAGAAGTAGTGTGGTTAATATTTCTCGGCGGAATACGTTTTGAGGGCTTTATTGATGACTCCTTTCTTTTTCTATTTTTGAACTATTATTCATTGAATGAAGTTCATACTGTTTAGTAAGTTTAAAAGTATATAGTTCATTTTAATACCATTGATACTTCAAAGACCAATCCACTTTTTTTTCGTTTTTTGAACCAGGATTTCAGTTTGTAACGGTAGTTTTAACGCCCGTTTCCCGCGGGCTGTTTTCTTGTTAACAATTCCCTTTCATTATTATTTTAGTCCTGAGGGAACGTAAAGTTACTGTAGACTTTATTATAGGGTTTGTTTATGAAACTATGGTTGGTAATGGTATGGATTCCATCTAGAGTTTGAGATAAGTATCGAATATAAGGAGTGTGTGGAGTAGTCCACTCAAATCAAAAATTTTATTAATAGAATTTATAAATTTTAATTGGATTTTGTTTTTCACGTTTTTTTTTTTTATTAATTCTTTTATAAGACCATTTAAGCTCTATTAAACGGTTCGTGGTACCGTTTTAATATTCCGATACCCCAAGGCATCCTAACTAGTACTTATCTGTATTAGTTTTCCTCTATTTGAACCTTAGTTTGTTATTCGGTCTAGTCGAAAGATATACCTGTATTATGGGTAATCTGGTACGGGAGCTCAAGAAAAAACTTTTTTCGCAATTTACTAGAATATTTCAGCCTTTTGTTTCAAAAACGTTCCTTATAAATTTCGCGGTTTAGAATAACGTTATAACGTTGATGATATAAATCAAGACCTAATTGATAATTTATATAATATTTATAATAACATTGTAAATCAAGTTAATATAATGTTCAAGGTGGAATTTAAATCGTTGAAAGACTTGTAAGTGTAATTGGCAATCTTAGCAAAAACTTTATAATGTTTTCAAAGTTTCCTTTTTAATTCCGTATATCTCGTTTCGTAAAAAAATTGTAAAAGATGTTTAATATCGGGGTATCCGAATCGTCGGTATAATATACTTAATTTCTACTATATTAAGTATATGATTTTGATTATACGTATTTTTTGGAGAAAATGAAGATATTCAAACTATAAACGAACTAACATAGATACGATATTTAAAAAGTGAACCAATTAATTTATTGAATTGCGTACTTTAATTAGAAACACATTTATATTAGTGAATAAAATTTGAAATAGTCTTTGAAAATCTATTACATAATCCAGAACTAATTTGAATTACTTGTTTAGTATTATTATATTAAATAACGACGCCTCATTTTTACTGAATAAAATTTTGCGGTACTTCTGTATTCAGTCAAGTTCGAATTTGGGAATCTTCACCGCTAACACTTCAAATTGCCGTTTTCCAATAGTCAAAATTTATATCGCGTTGTTATTTAGTATAATAGCTTTAAACAGGTAACCATACCTATTGAGTTATGAATTATAACTGTATATAGGCCTTAATTATACTTATTTTACTATTTAAATCCACAATATGTAAAAATAAGGTGTTTTACAACCATATAAATACCTGTTAATCCGTTTTGTTTTATTTCGAGCTATTATGTAAGTTTTTTTAATATATCGATCTTTTACCCTGAGTATATTCTGACGGGTACATGTCAAAACATTTCTTTGGTACCTTTGTAATCGGACGTATACTTTGTGATTTTCCTTTTGTTTGGTATTTATGTTTGTAATCGGCCCAAAATTAGCATTCAACGTGAAACTATTCATATACTATATAGTTGGTTGACTAAGAGCTTTTGTTAATATACGTGAGGCATAGTCTTTGAAAACAAATTAAACTTCCTATACTTTTGCATAGATATGTTGATATACGTATGAAGCATTTTACTTCACCATAGGGGCGCCTTTTTCAATAATGGTTTTGTTCTCGATTTCCGGGACTTCTTTTTTGATATATATCGCCTTTATTTTTGAATTCATGACTTTGGTTGTAATCACTTGTCATATATATTTTCAATCACCGAATCAAATCGTATCGAGTTGTGTTTTTCAGTTTTTCCTATATAATTTATGAGCTTTCATCCTTAATTATTCCAATTACAAATGTCAATCCAAAGATCTCTAATCGGCGTATCGAGGTTTTAGTAAACGTTTTAAAACTTATACAACAAGTTTCCAAATACTTTTTTGGCTTGACAAACGCAAATTGAAATTTAAAAATTTCGAAGTATACCTAATAACCATTTAAATAAATGTTTTATCACCCTTATAGTTGGGTTCAAATACCACCTAGTATTTTTAGATTTTTGATCATATTGTAATTGATACTTTCTATAGTTTTTTATATTGTTTATTACGATTGAATATAGCTGAATACCAAAAATTCTCGTATTATACTTTTTTGGAAGTTCATAATCAATCTATTTATTGAATGATATTTTGAAATGATTGAAGTATTTGTAAATATATACACTCATTTTCAATGACATATATACCATTTTTAGTTCACTTAATGAATATATCGGGTAAATCACTATAAAATTAGTAAAGTTTAATGTTTAGTTTTTAATAATTGTGTAAAATTTTGGGGAATTTTTTAATAAGTATACTATGGGGTTGACTACTTTAGTTTTCTTTTCCTTTCTACAATTTAATAAAGATCGTTAGATTTATAAGGTTATTTTTATTGGTAGAAAACCTGTGTAGTGTGAGGTTGCGATATGTGTTGTAGTTTATGAGTATTGGGACGTAAGGTTAGTATAGTCGTTTATCGTATTTTATGTTTCTTTCGGAAACGTCTTCCTTTTCATTTGATGCACTTTTGCTGCGGTAGAAACGGGTATCAAGGGTATTTAGGGAGTGGTTTAGGCTGTATTCTTCTTTCAAAGCGCTTATTAAAGAGGGTTCGTAATTAACCCGAGTGTCGGATAGTCTTTACAACTTTTCCTCACCTTCCGTCGATTTTTCAAGCCCCGTCTGCCTTTTGAGGGGCGCGGTTAAACTTTTGGAAAGTCTTACGTTTTTTGTACGTAAAGCGTTTCTGCATTGTAACTTTTCCGCATTTCCTTAATCATTTGTTTCTTATATTCCACTAATCAATATACTTTTACGCAATCTACTTGTAAAACCTTCTTATCTTTCCAATCTAAAAGTTTACTTAGTTGGGTCGTAGCAAACAAATCTTTTGTAATACGGCTGTTTTCGCCACCTAAAGTATTGATTCCTTCGCTTCATATCTGTGCCCATAGTAATTTAGAAATCGAGTTGGGTATTGTACGTTACATTTTCAGCGTTTACTATGTAAATTCTTTTCCGAAATTATTATATATACCGAACCGTTAGATTTTTTCTTTGTACTAACAAAAAATGACGTGTGTAATTTATATGTTTGCCGTCCTAGGGTTGAAATCCTCTACGGGCGTTTTAATGATATTGTTTTACAGGTTTGGGTTAATAAATTTCCAGACGCTTTTTCGGAGCGTTTCATTTCGAATTAAGGGGTTTATATATTCGCTAACCTTAGCTAAGCTTATTATAGGTAGTGTTATAGGAGTGGTATTATTGTTTGTAAGAGGCTAGTATAAATAAAGCGGTGATAGGTTATTCTATGCATTTGAGATGGTTTATTGAAAGGAGTTTCTGAGTTAAACGGTAATTAAAAGCGTAAAATATATAAAAAATGAAATACAAATTAAATGCGTCAAATTGTTTCAAATAAGTCGTTTAGCGGTTATTAATACAAATAAAATGCAAATAAGGAGGAATTATAAATTAGCTAAGCACTTTCAATTTAATTTTCAATTTTAGTATTAGTGAACTTTAATTTCGTAAATAATACCTTAAATAAACGTTATATAATAAGGCGAATTGGGGGGGGGGGGGAATTAAGTATTCAGAGTAGGGAATTGGTAGTTAAGGTCTTTGATTGTATGTGAACATCGGATATTACTTTAAACGCTTTTATTATTTTGGGCAAAGTTGTAAAAGAGGTATCAAGCATTTTCAAAATATGTTAAAAAATTTTAAAACGTATTCTATGAGTTTAGTGTGTTTGATAGAAACCGTTGTCTCGAGTATTTTAGGCGTTTTCGAAATATATCAATGCGTTTTAAAAGTTATTTTAGGTGTTTTCCTAATTTTCCAAAGCGGTTCCAAAATTGTTTTGGTCGTTTATAAAGTTCACGAGGGCGGTATAAATGTTGCTTTTTAGCTGGATAAATTCCAGTCAAGCCGTCCAAAACTTAATGGTTATTGCTTATGTCACTATTATATGATAGGACGCTTTGCTTAAAGTTCCTGAATAAGTTCAAATCGCTTCCCAAGTTTACGGATAGTTTAATGTGGCTTTTAGTAATTCTAAGGCTGTTAGCGAATTAATAATATTACATTAAAGTGGTCTTTTCAAATTCATATCGACTTATACAGTTGTTTTTTACGTTTATATTGTTTTTGTAAATCGTAATATTAAAGTCAGAAACAAGGAGAACCATTTCATATTCTGTTATAGGTATTTAACTAATGCTCCCCTCTCTTTTCCTAGGCTCATTGTAATCTACAGAGTCGTCTACTCATTAGTATCGTTATTGTATCTGTAAGTTAACGAAAGAAAAAGGACATTATAATATTTCAAGTAGTAGGGTAAGATAAATTATTAAGGAACAATGAAAAAGAGGAATCCGAAGCGTGCGCCCTTAGGGTCAAAGCTAATAAGCTCTTACCTGGAAGGTGGTACTCTACCATACACTTTGACGACGTTTCTTATAGAGCGTAACACGCTATCTTACACTCTATAAGTGTGCTTCCTGCAACATGACACGCTATCATAATCTCCTCAAACGTGGTTCACTACGTTTTATAACTATGATGATATCTAGTAATATCTATACGAATAGCTTTAATACTTTAACAAGAAAACGGAATTTTCATTCAAGATCTCATCCTCGTAGTTCTAAGCGTATTTTTCCTTGAAATCCTGAAAGTTCTTGTAGTTACGAAGATCGCGATACTTCTATTACTTATTTCTTGGTTAATGGTGGTTTTTATCGCTTAAAAAGTGAAGATTTTGGTATATATAACCCTAAATACTCAGATCCTTTTGATATAAAAGTTGGTATCATCGGTCAAAACGTTATTTTCACTGATATTGAAATATTTTAGTTTTATTTTCAAAGCTTCATTAAGTTCAATTTCAAGGCACAAGGCTATATATATCTATATTTGCTATTTTTATACAACTTTATACCGTTTTGCTGTAAGAAAAACAAGCCTGTTTTATATGGACATTTTGAAATTTCATTTCATTTTTTTTAAAATAAATGTTAATGATTTTATAAACCCATTTCCAAATTGATACGGACCATATAACTAGAAAGATGAAAAGTTAATGTTAATCTCAAGCGATTTCATAAATATCGAATATGACTTTCAAAACTATATTTAAACTAAACTTTGAAACACTAGAGTTATAGATACTTTCAACCATACGAATTAAAAAATAATGTGATATTATAATTGATTGAACAATTTAGTTTAAACGAAATATTTGATAAAACCTTTCATTTTTCAATTATCAATTTTTCTTATATGAATACATATTTCAAACACAATATTTTATGATTATAGTACTGACGATTGCCCATAGATGATACCCTCATTCCCAACCTATTATTATGGACAACCGTCAGAAATACAACGCGAAACAATCACAAATATCACTTGAACTTAAAAATTTAAATTTTTGGAGAGGTAAAAAAGGTAAGATTATTATAAAAATTGTTAGATTGAGCGTTTTGATAAAAATTTAGGAAGACAAGACAAACACAGATTCTAGAACCGTGGTCGTTATCGCCGCCTCTATAGCTATAATTATCTTTGTAAGAATTAGAGTCGTTGTCTTGAACTTTACAATCGTCTTTAAAATATTAAGTTGGATATTGAGAATATTAATCATTCTATCTAAAGAAAATCCAAGTGTTTATTTTTACTCGTTTAATTGAAGTAGGTGGACTTTATGATAAAGACCCTAATCATTTTTTATCAAACGTGTTTGTGCGTGTTATAGTAATTTTATAAGTCGCGAATTCTTTTCGGAAGTATTTGTGTGGATATTAATGTATACCCTCATAGTTAGTATACATAGGCCAAGTAGCAGTGCACTGTATTGCAGGGTGAACTTGTGCAGGGGGCACGGTAACGTGTCACGCTGCAGGCTGAACTCTTGCAAAACACAAAGTGCATCATACATGGATCAGTCCGGAATGGTTATTTCAGACCGCCTGCAATGCGTGGATTGGTCTGGAATGATTATTTCAGACCGACGGCAATGCGTGGATCGGTCTAGAAGGAGTATTCTAGAATGATACGCTCTGGCTAGAGGACTTATAAACCCTGACCTGTGGCGTACACCCCTGGATGCTTCTTTTTGATTATCTACATCTTGACTTACTTTACTACAATCTCAATAATCTTTTGATTACTCTCTACTTGCTTTGTCTCACGTGAAGTACATAGACCCTACCTACAATTTAGAGGACTGTTAGCAAATGAGGATTTTATTTTTATGAGCTACGAGAAAAAAATATTTGGTATATGGAAAGCCTTTATTAGCATTCTGGTTTGAAGGGCGTCGCGTTTTTTACATTGAAAATCCTGATGTCATTTTAGTCATACTAGTTAACATGAAGTTTTTTTTTTTTATAAATAGTTATCGCTTTTCATCAATAACTGTAATTATTATATAATCAAGGTAAAATTTTATTTTAGGCCTGAATATTGGTAAAGGTAAGAACTCAGTTACAAAGTTATAGTTCGATCAATATTTCCCTAGTTATATCGAAATCTATATTTTATAAAATAAATGTTAGGCAATTATAACATTGTGAGACTTTTGGGAAACCTTATTACCAAGATTTATCAAAATGTCATTGCTCTTAGCTATAAATTCAATGGCATGCCTTGCTTTTTTCTTTTTTTAAAAAAAAAATAGATGAGGCTTTTATGGTGAATCACCTAAATATCCGTGTTTCATTGCTTAATAATTGATTTGAACTTTCGGAAACTGATATCCTTGCATTGAAAAATAGAAATAATTTCAAAATTACTAGTTCAAAATCCCGTTCATTCTTTATAAGGTTGCCGCGAGCCATATTATACGTCAAGTTTTAATTGAAGTTGTAGTTGGTAAAATGTTATGAAAGTAAATGGTGTATTTTGCTAACAAGTACGTGGAATTTTCTAAGTTGCGTTTATTAATAATTATAACCTAATAACTTTAAATGCAAAATCATATTATAAATTATACTCCGCTTTACATCATTTAATTCTATGATCGTATCATAAATGCAATAGAAATTGCCAAAAATACACGATATAAAACCATAAAAGAATGTAAAGATGTGTTATAATCTGATATTAGTTTCAACTGCTTTGTGTAGACTTTCACGTGAGTTGTGAGAGGACGTAATGTTACTTCTGATGTTGTTTGCTAACGCGCAACGCTGTTGGTGGTTATCTACTCGCTTTAATTGTTATAAGCGATTTGGACTCCAGAACCTCATTTATAGAAGCTGAATTGGTGTTGCGTTTCTATGCGGATGAAATAACCAAAACATAATCATTTTGATCTTTTTGGAAGGTTTCCATCAATCACTAATTTAATAAAGCATTTTTAAACTTAAATTTATACTTAATCCCAAACTTTTATTAAAATGAGTAAAACCTTAAGAAAACGGCGCAAAAACCAAATTTCGTTAAGTAGTATAACAAACTTTTTGTTACAGTTTTTTATACCTTGTTTAATATTAAAACACCAGATAAAATGTTCACTATTAGAACAACAGTCAAATTCACTACAGTCAAGTCAACTTTACTTACAGTAAACTTTATTGTACGTGTTGCAAGTTCAATGTAGTTTGTGGAATTTGAATACACTGCACTTCAAATTGGAGTACAGACCAAAGTGTTAGTTCATACAAATTGGTGTGTAAACCGGTTAGCGGTTTATCAAACTTAGAAATTACCATGTATAATTAACCAAAATTAATGAAAAAACAGTTATTTCAACTACAGTAATTCAAATCGACTACTTAACAATAAAAGCCTATCAATACTGATTAGTATTTATTAGATCTAGCACAGATTTGCTAAATTAAAGACGAAGTTGTTTTCCAGTTACGCTTCACGTTAAACGACGCCTAAAAGTAGAGGAAAGGTTTTTACGAAGAGCCCCTACGGTACTATGTCAGTTGTTGCAGCAATACACAGAGAAAGCTTTTGGATTGCATTAGTTATCGCGGAAATTTCAGAAGCAGGCGTCTATATCATTACTGGAAAATACCAAGAAATCTATATTAATCCCTTTTGAAAAAAATCATTAAGATTAACCTTCTAAAAGTCTTAAATATTACTAAGCTATCAATTTGGTGAACGGCCAAGTTAATACTGTAATAGTTATTACTATTACAGGTACTAATATTGTAAATCGCAAAAAAAAAACATATCATACGACCTCTAACTACACTAACTTTAACGGCAAACCTATAACCAACCACTTTATATTACCCATATTCCCCATACATTAATTGATGTTTATCATGATAGCTTTCAAATACGTGAAAATTAATATTATCAACCACTGCGACCGAAAAAATCCAATTAACGACCTCGGTATTATATTCCTTGGGTAAGATTATTACTATGTTCCCAGTGGCGAAAACCTATAAGTCTCTTTCCCTCAAGTCTTTTAGCACATCTAGTTTCAATAAACGAATTAATTAAGGAATAGCTTTACACGGGAGCGTATTGTAAACACAACTATTGGTTTTCCCCTCCAACTTCAACTAAAGGTAATTATCTTGCCCATTTATACCAATCACAATACTACCTCAGGAATCCGAAGGACTCTTAAGAATAATATATCACTCCTTCACCTCCCCACGACTCTATAATAGATATGGATTACGCAGTAATTATCACGTTTAATAAGACTTTGAAAAAAAAAAAAGTAATACATTAAGCCTTATAACCTTCTCGATGTTAAATTACGCCCACCTTTTAATATATGCCGCTAGATAAGGGTGAAATTGCCAGGTTTTACTTGTTGTTTCCCTTTATCTTTACTGGATAAGTCGAGGATTATTCCTTTCTATACCTAATGAATTACTCCTTATTTCTGAAAATCTATTATGACTTAAAGGGTTACTTCAAAAACGATATCCATTTTTCTTGGTACCATACCGATTGGAATATCATTAAGTGGTTTTACATTCTCAATTATATGAAAGAAACATTAAGTAAAATGAACCTCTTTAACTACATGTTTAACAAGCTAATGTTTTATTAACAAGCGATAGGTAACGTGGGAACCGGCGAAGGTACCTTACGTTAACAGGTTCGACAAACTGTTACGGGCCACAAAAATTTCGAATTCGTCCTCTAGCGCCCTAACGTCACTTTTAAAGGGTTATTTAAGCAGTTACATTTCTCATTGGTGACTGTATTAGCTCGAGTTTCCAACTCGACTAATATATAACCCTAAGCTTCAGAATTCAGTAACGACGAAAAAGATCCTATTCACATGTATTATATCGACCGTAAGTATAGAAGACCCGCAAAATATATCGAATGAAAGACCCGAACCTAAAGATGTAATCAACTTACTTACGAAAAAAGATATTCCATTTCCTTAAGTTCTTTATGTTAGCCAAATAAGTTTACTATAAATATTGAAAAATGTTGAATTTAAAGTAAGTAAGTATGTTGGTTAATACGTTATATTGTTGCCAAGCGTAAATTACAATGAATAATTTTAAATATAAACTTCCCATTCTTATTTAATTGAGATTATATTTTATGCGTTATAAAGTTTGAGAGCAATTAAACTTAAAAAAAAGTGTAAAAACCTAAAGCTATCGATGAACACGAAGATATTAGCACATGCTTCAAAGTATCGTAATAACTTATCGACTAAGTCTTTTTATACTACTTGATTTGTAAAAACCCTTACCGCCAACATAACAATAAAAACTCTAGCCCTATATACCTTTTTACTATGTAAAATCGTTACTTTTATGGACTCATGCCATTGGCTATTTAGTCTATAGGTTAAGTAACTGCGTACGTAACGGGATAGGCAGTATCCGGTCTGAGTCTGATCCAGGCATAGACTGGGTATGGTCCGTACACGGTATGTGTGAAGGCACGTAACGGGCTGGGTACTGGCCATTCTTATAAGTCTTTTACAGTGGGTTACGGTAGGCTTTTCTAGTCTTTTACCGTACTTTAATAGTAACCTTTATTTGGTACTTACTTGGCTAACCATTGTAGGTCGGATCGTAATATACTATTCAGGTTTTATTTTATTTTTCCGAAAGAACATTACTTACAATAGACAAATAGATAGTAGACTTTAATGATTTTTACGCTACATTTTAGTATTGTGGGGTAGGATAAGCGGTAGGTGAATACCCAGTCTTCTACCTTTATAAATATACTTTTTACCCTTTCGGAGCTAACTTAAGACGATATTTTTCGTTTTTAAGATACTGAGTTATATCGTATCGGTTATAAATTAATTATAATAAACGAGTTAAAGGACTTTATTTATCGACCCTATGTCCGACTTCACTTAGGTCTTAGTTTAAACTTAATGATTTGAGGTCGAATTGAAACGATTCGTATAAGCTTTTTTAATGGCTTAGGGTGGAAGAAAGCGATAGGATTAACCGTAATTCAACGGATGGGTTTCCACGTATGCAAAGCCGCGCCGAACGATCGAATTTATATTTAAAACAGATAAAACATAAATTGAAAAGGGTCTGTATACGGTTTTTTTAAGTTTATGGTTATTATACGGCGGCAGTAAATAGGCGTTTATAATGTATTACGTAGCCGGGATATACGAGGGTATTTATAATATAGGAAAGTTTCTCAATTATATCGAGGCTGCTTTTAACGATCCTTATTGCGCGGAAAAATTATTGGTGGAAGTAAAGATATTGGTTACAAGCGATAAAGACCTATGGATGATATTCGTTGTTATATTCGAAATACTATTAGTTTCAGTGGGCGGTTTAAATTATCTTTCGACCGTAAAGAGTAATTATTTACGTTCCTTCATATTGTTACGTATCTGCTATATTTCTATTACAGTAAGCGTTAGCCGGGTTGCGTATATTATAACCTTACAAAAATAATGCGAACTCGTTGACGAATTGGAATCCTTAGACTTAAAACGACGTTTCAGTTGTTAACTAGCGGGACTTGTATAAGCTTAACAGCCGGATAGTAATATAGTAATAACGGGGGTTTACGCCTTTTAAGTATCCTTATTAAGTGGTTATGATAATAGCGGCTAGTTATTTTAATATCGCGGCTCGTTATTTTAATAATCCCGTTAGGTACGCTTTTAAAACCAAAGATGTAAGACGACGTAAACAATAGTATTGGAACATTAGGTCAAGTTCGTTATGGGGCGTTACGTAACCTTATATCTTATGGGACTATTATCAACGCGATTATAAACTCCGTCCGGAAATACCTATTACGTAAGTGGATGCGGTCCAAGTCTAAAAGATAAATAAAGGTTCATTACCAACGGCGACAAGGGAATTTGTACCCCTGAATATAATTTCCTTTAGAGGTTATATAGACTTGACGGTATAGATTCAAAATTATATGGAGAGTAGTTGAATTTAATGAAAATACGTATAAGTGAGGAACTAATCCTTATCTTTATACTTATCAATAACACCTCATTTTAAAATTTTTAAGTCGATTTTAGTTGTAGTTTTTATCATGTTATAAGTAAAGCTTTGGCATAAAGATTAAGAATAGAGTAAATTCAGCTATTATATTTTCGAAATTCCAATCTGATATAGGGCCTACGGTCAAATATGCGTACTACTCAAATAATCATGTTTCGAATAGATATTGATAAATGGTTGAGACCGATGTTAATATATATTATTCCCGGAATAACACGGGATATAATTTTTTGAATACCTTAGATACGATATTACTAGGTAATTTCAAATGTTAGCGAAAGTTTTTTAGTGGTTTATAATTAAAAAGGTTTAGTTATCGACACGGTATTGGTACGTTTTAAGTCGGGGGATATACGGAGCGAGGTATGATTAATCTTTATTAGTTTAGCCAAACATTTATCTCGGAAGGAATAACTTATAGGGAATCAGTTACAGTTAACTTTTACTATGAGCCTTTACTAAATAACGCGGATTTTATAAACGAAGGTAACGACTATAGTTAAATGGAAAAAGAATTGGTTATGTCTTTTATTAAAATTAACAAAATCTCGCGACCTATTTAATAAAGAGAAGGTTACATCCTCACTCCTATATAAAAGGAAACTCAATTACTATATTTAAATTAAACCGAACGATGATAAACCTTTATCAAAACGATTTTAGGCGTTATTATATTTTATATTACGAAATTGAGTTTTAAAGATTCGACGATAAATTACGAAGTAAATAAATAAAGGTTTAGTTCAGGTAAATTTGTTATCGACTTTAACGCCGGTATTTTTTGATTTCAAGCCGGGCGGAGGGGAGGGGGGCGATAATTGTTTTATATCGACTACCGAGTACCAAATAAAATTGTGGAGTAAGACCATTTTCTCTTACGTTAAATTAAAAAAACTTTACATAAGTTATGGAAGTCAATATTACCTACGAAGTTCGATGTTCGGGTTGCCTTTTACCATATTCGAGTTATACCCAGATAGGAAGAATTAACTGCGTTTCGTATAAGATTCTGGTTATTCGAATAATTGGTTACCTCGCTTAGATTAGCGGGAGCACCGGAAATATTTTAGCGATATATTAATTATATAATAATGGATATTTTAGATAATTTCGTTACGGCTTCCCCAAACGATCTTTTATGTTTTTTTCTGGTACTAAATAGGACTATATAGCGAAAGTTAGTATAGTTTTAAAACTCTTTCGTAATACAGAACTGAATCTGGATTTGAAAAAGTTTACCTTTATGGTTAGGGAGGTAAAATATCTGGGTTTTATTATAATAGTTAGGGTAAGTATTCGAGCTAACCACGAAAAAGTTTGGGTAATGCGCTATTAAAAGTTACTACGTATTATTTGAAAGGTTCAAAGTTTCCTAGGGTCTATTAACTTTTATCGTGATTTTATGAGTAATTTCTCTGAGTAAACGGATTATTTCATCCCACTAACGATGTAAAAAATTCGTTAAACTTAGAGAGAGCGGAAGAAATATACTTTCCAAACCTTAAAGGATGCATTTATTACAGCCACAATTTTAGTATATTAGGATCCAAATCGGCTAACGGTAGTAAAAACCGACATTTGAAAACGGTGTTAATAGGGTTTTTATTATAACAGGATAAAGATAATAACCTCATGCTAATTGCTTACCGTTCCATACGATTAATAGATATGAAACGTAACGATACCATTTAAGGTAAGGAGCTTTTCGCAGTAATATCTTATTTAAAAGCGTAGTTTTCCGAATGAAGTAGTATTCGTATCCCGTTTCCGATCTTAACGGATTATAGAGGATTAGAATATCTTTCTTGATTAAATTTAATTTCGAAACAATAAGAGTAATAAACGGAAGTGCTTTCGTTGTTTCAATACAACTTATAGTATAGGCATATAACTTAAAGTGTTCGTCTAGATAAGTTGACCCGTAGATTACAAAATAAGCCCGAAATTTAAAAACGTTGCATACAAGTTTTTGAACCTATTTTTATTATTATATTAGACGTGGCGATAATAGACTTATATATTAAGGGAATGCCAATTACCGCGGACTATATAGATAAATTTATTAAGACTGAGGATTAGTTATTAAATCGTGACGATATATAACTTAAAGGTAGGTAGGAGGTTTTTGACAGGTTGTCAAAGGCGGGTTTGCCCCGGGCCTGACTTACACCTGGGTTATTATCAGAGATAACGCCGGTGGTTTCTAGTACTCTGAAACCGATAATATCGTCAGGGATACGGTCTACGTTAAGTCCGCGAATATCGTTAGTACAAAATAGTCGACTTTTTTTGGCCCGAGTATCCTAACAGAATTATAGGATTAAGGGGTAACGAATAACCCGTTTTATAAAGTCCGTTTATTAGCGGTTTTCGAAAGCGTTAAGCATTTCTCAGTTCAAACCGGATAATCTATATAAATTACGGATTCTCATTTTATCCGACGGGGTATATTAAGTTACAGTAACCGCGTATAACGATTGAGTTTAAAACTATTAACGATAAAAATCTTATAATAAACCTACGATTCATCTATTATAAGTTATCAAGGAAGAAACATTTTATTTTGCGTTTTCTAACAGTATTATCATTAGCAAGTGATAGTAATAAATATTCGACGCCTATATTAAATATATACGTAATGTAACGGAATGAAACCTCGTCATACCTTACTATAAGGCTTCCTTTAACCCCTCTTTATACTAAATTGGTATTAGGTTTATATTTTTGTTGACTTAATAATCGACTGACTAATTATTGAAGGCGACCTTCATTACTTTTTGGTTATTACGCACTATCTCTTAAAGTTGATTAAGTTTAAAATTATATGGTTTATAATAGCCGATACGTATACGGAGAGTTTTCGAAATATACAGTGTGTACTTTCTTGATTTTCAGCTTTTATTATTAGTAATTGAGATTTGGATTTGGTAGGGGTATTTTAAACGATATTATGCTTTTTAATAAAAGTCGAATAACTTTTATCTACGGCGTATTACTTATAAACAGATAACTATATTAAATTCATAAATTGAGAAGTTTGAAAGTACTCGCGTATTATTGTCGCCTTATTGTAAGTCAATTAAGCTTTATGTCTACCAGTTTATTAGTTTACGTTAAATAACTGGAAGTCGATGGTTACCGGGTTTAGTGTAAACTGTTTGGTAAATAGGTATAAACTGATTCTTATCCTGAAGGTAAACGGGGATACTAAGTTATTAACTAGTTCGGCGGAGCGAGCCGTTACGTATTTAGCATACTTATACAAAGAGACGAATGTAGCTTGAATGACGATAGCTTATATTTAATAATAAATTAAAACGACAGCGAACCGTCGACGATATCCGAGGAAAATATATAGGGTAGAAAACGAGGTTTGAGTAAGTTTACGTAATATTAAAACCAATCACATAAATAAAAAGATTAATTAAATTTATAGTTCATACCGAGTCGTCTATATTTTGAACCTATTTAATATCGGTTTGGATATTTTTGGTAAATATTTTATATTTTCCGTAAATTTAGGTGATCGGGCGGTTTTAAACCCCTTTTGCTGATAGGTTTCATGTAACATTCGCCCGGAGCTAATTATAGACATTAACGATATAGGAAAAGACATATACAAGAAATAAAAAATTTAAGAAATTTACGCTATAGAAATAGGGTAAGGTAGGTTTCGTTTTATATTAGTTAAGTAAAAAGGCTACAATAAGCCAGAGAAAGAATTACTAAATAAGCATACTATAACCTTAAAAGTTTTTAAGGCGGAATAGGGGGATGTTGAGGTTGATAATAGCTCGGTATATTGAAGTAGACGTCGAGTTGAAACTAAATGACCTACGCGGGGCGAGTCGCCTATACCTTCGGAATAATATATTACTTGGAAAAAGGGAATTTGTTGCTAGGCTAGGTTACGATATAATAAATAGGACCAGGTAAATATTACCCTACTTCCTTGTATACGTATCCGACCATAAGGCAGCTTTTACTACGACCTAATAAATATTTACTTACTCGTTATTATTATCCTTATTAGGGTTTAACGAGTATCGGCGTTATTAATATTAAGGGCCTTATTGTAACTAACTCAGGATACTAGGTAACGCCGGAGGAGGAGGACGACAAAAGGCATAACGGGGGTTGGTAGGCGCCGACGAAGGGGTCTAGTAAAAGGCGTAACGGGCGCGGGGTGACACCGAAGATAGCAGATAGCGCGGGGAGGAACGGAAGTTAGGAGAGGCCGACAATAACAGATAATGTTAGGAGGGACGGGGGCTAAAGAAGGCCGACGATAACGGTTAAAAAGGAGTAGGGCAAAAAGAGAAGCGATTAAGGCAACCTTTTAAACGGGTTATTAAAAACAGTAACATATTAATTTAGGCTCGAGCGACGCGATCGGCCCGGGTACGATTCTACGCCTGTTTACGGTAGGCCCTACTAGCTCGCTTTTAATTAAAATTGATAAATAGGATACGAATAAAATCGGGACTCGTACAGTTAGGCTATGAATATCGCTTACTTCAGTTTATAAGCCGTAGTCTATATTAGCTAGAAATATATAGTTTACGTAGTTATATATATTTTTCGCTATTTAAGCCGGAATTTCGGAAATATATTCGGCGGTCATCAAACGGAGTCGAGGCGAAGAAGTTACGTATTAAAGTAAGGTTGGTTAAAGGGGTTTTATTTCGGTAAATAGACGATATCGTAAACAGTAACAAAGGAGTTTTAAGGAAAATCGAACCCGGAAAAAAGGGGCGACTGATACGTATAACTAAAACGGTAACATATTATACGTCTAGTATATTAAAGACCCCTTAGATTCGAATAACATCGCGAAACCGGGCGAATTAATTAATCAATTCGGAAAAAGCGAGGGTAAAGATGGGTCAATAAGCATGGATATCACCGTACCGCTTACGCGTAAAGAATAAAATATAACTTTTATCCTTAACTATAGTAACCAATCAACATAAGAACGTGCGTAAACTAGGCGAGACTATAAGTAAGTTTATCTCCTAAATATATTACGAAAAAGGGTCAAATAACGGTGGAGTTTCTCGCGAACTTAATTTATTAGCTTACCTTATTATAAATATTTCGATACGTACGATAACTTTCCACCTGATAAATTCAGATTTTAAAAAGAGGAATACAGAAGTTAAGTAAGTGGTTAATATATGATATATACGTGTCTTCAGCTTGTAAAAGAAGGAATTCTATTTTATCCTCGTTATTACCAAGGGAAAATAGGTCAACTATAATACGAAAAGGCGATAAAAGGTAGTTAGTGGAAGGGTATTCGTATATAACAAGGTAATATACTTTACGAAGCATCTTATTACCCCTACGAAGGGTGCCGACGGCAAAGTAACCCAAACAAAGTTCATTATATACGTTAGCTATAAAAATAAGGTAAAAGAAAGAATGAAAAAATATCGGAACGAATTGACAACTAGGATATAAAGGGTAAAATTAAAAGAGGTACGAAGAAAAATAAATAACAAAGTCAAAGTAACGTTATATAAGGAAAAAAAAGAAGTTTTATGAATTACGGGGGAATTGAAATTTATAGGTATTAGCGGATCGAATTCGATAAGGATTGAATATTATACGAGTTATTATACGGTACGTTGAAGGGTACGTTATACGGTACCAGGGGCAAGTTATATGACGTCGATGACCTAGGGTAAAACCGGTTAATACGTTTTACCATTCGTTAAGAGGCGTGTTATACAGCGTCGGTGGATTGGTGCCGAATTATCCGATATATTATACGATGCATGAAAAAGTACGTTATACGGTATGAGCAGTAAAAAGTATATATTATACGGTAAGCTAAGGGGCGCGATATACGGCCCGTTAAGGAGCGCGTTGTATGGCGTTCGCGTCCTTTGGGTCTTATCGGTCCATACGTTATACGACTCGTTAAATGTCGCGTTACAGATTCGTATCTAACCTATGTACTAGGTGAATAAAGCCCGAACCCCGTGTTGAACTAATGGGAAATCGTAACCATTATAATATCTAGTGAAAAGAAGAGCGTGTTATAAACTTAGGTAATTGGCTATTAAGTTTATAACTTAAGTTACTATACTCGTAACGGGATAGAAAATACCTAGTTTGGACCGGGTTCGGGCGCGGACCGGGTACGATCCGTATACAGCACATGTAAGGGCACGTAATTAGCTAGTCACTAGCTATACCCAAAGGTTCTATACGGTGGGCCATAGTAGTCTCTTCTAGTCTTCCACCATACATTAATAGTAAACTCCATTCGATACCTACTTGAATTACCATCGAAGTTCAGATCATACTAGTTACGCCGAATAGGGTTTTCAAAGTACTATGCCGGACACGAAAACAATACAGTACTTAATAGGAGACTATTTATAATACGTTGAATTACAAACAGATGTTAATGTTGCTACGTAACTTAAGTATACGGATTCTAGTAAAGTTAAGGTTAGCTTTAGTCCTGGAAAAAGTGATCTTTAATAAAATCGATAACAGTAAAAACTAATATTAACCTAATTATTTCACTATATTGAAATCTCTTGCACCCATGCTCCTTTATTTTGAAAATATGAAAAAACCTTGGTTTTAACAATAATGTTTGAATTGATAAACTAGTTTAATTACAGAGTAATAAAAGGTTTATACTTAGATTTAAATGGAGGCAACTTTGATTTTACCTACAAAGGGTAAAAGCAGTAGTATAAAACTTGAAAGAGGCGGAACTTTGTTTACTATACCATAAATTGAACTAGCTGGCGACTAATAGACTCTACAATATCTTAATGACAACTGGCTACTAAAATGAGGACTTGTTAAAATAAATAGTAATGAAACGACTATGACATTACTGTTAAATATATTCTAAAACCCTTTGAAAGTAAAATTTATGTTGAAGGAAATTAAGACTTTAACTTTAAGTTTTTTGTAAACGATTTTTATATTGACGGCAAGTTAGTACTGTACGTCGTGGATTCCGCTTAGGATTATCACAGCGCCAAGTTTTTTTTAAATTATTATAATGAAGGAAACATAAGAGGCATAACGGACTTTGTAGATTAATACATACCTTAGATTATCAAATGGATTGATCCATAATACCATTACTAACTTGAACAAGATAAAGCTTCAAAATAATATTAAATTGAGAGGGACTTAGTGTAAATAGATTCCAGTTAAGGCTTACTAAGGTGTTAATAAAGTAGAAAGAGTACATGCCCTTTTTCAAAAAGCTTACAGTATCATTATATTGGAGATCGGAAGTTATACAAGTTACAAAGTACGGATTAAAATACAGGTAAAGGATCTTGATAATATTATAAGTATTAACGACTTTTTACTAAATTTACTGTTATTTCGAGCCTACATACATAAAAAAACTAATTCGCCACCATCTTCAAATACTAAAAACCGCTTTATAATATATAACAAAACCTTAAAGAAACCAAGGGAGGAATCGGCCCACCATTGCGTAAACGAAGCCCTAAATATCAGAAACTTACAGTTAATAACAAGTATATTACCCCCCCCCCCCCTCTTAAAAGTAAAGTGTTTACGTAGTAAAAGCCAAGTAAATGTGATCAAATTCCAAAATATTGAATATTATTAATCTTTATATAACGGTTGAAATTATGAACGGTCCTATAACTTTTCTAATTATAAAAATTAAACCGTATAAAATTATTTGGAAGTTCTATGAAGGTTCTAACGTTAATAACCCCCAAGGTAAACGAATATGCTAACATAACCCTTTAAAGTCGATCGTTAATAAGCTAATAAAATTTCAATAGTGTGGAAAAACACCTAAAAAGAGGATATATACAATAGAGGAGGGCGGACATAAGAATTACAGAACTAACAAGGTATATATAACAGCGAAGGTATTATAGAAGGAGAAGTAGAACAGAAAATTTACCTTGAAGTTACGGGCCGAGAACATTATTAATATATCGGATAAACCTTTTAAAAACAGAGACTGAGTGGAGATTGACAGCCTTTCTTTACGAAGAGTTATACAATTTGTGCCTTTAACGTAATGCAAAATCCGGAACGTTACTATTTTTGAATCCCAAATCGTTTACGAGGTTAAAGCTAAGATTAAGGACCGGCCGAACAAAAAATCACGTTCAATCTCTCAAGGATGTGGTAATGAAGTTAATGATTACAATTTTACTCAATTACCTATAATCTCATAGATTAATCAACGTTTAAGCCTTATTATTACTGTTGGTTTAACTGCTAGCGAAAGAGTTCATTTTTAAATTGAATAACCGGGTAATAATGTGAGCGTATACAAAGCCTTCAACCAATTTTTAACTGACTATACTATTGAAATTACCCCCCCCCCCAACAAAAAAAAAACTAAAGGGTAAGTTTCCGGCCGGCAAGGTAATACTTTATATGAAACCCTTATACAGATTGGTTGAAATAGGCGTTGATTAGGGTTTGAAGTACTAGGTGTATTGTGAAAATAGGCTTATTTTAAAGACTTCAACGTTTGACCTGTGTTTGATAGTTAAGGATGTTAAATACTTCGGTATCATTTGTATATAAACTAACTTTACTTTGTTTTTCAGAAATACTAGATTCATAACATCAAAACGACGTATTATCGAAACGTTAGATCTCTAAAAGTGTAAACTAGTAGAATCGTTAGCTAAAGGCATATAACTTAATTTAAATGAATCTTAATTCTTTTTTATAATGTTGAGGCTGAAAACAGCATTTATATTAACTTACGCTCATAAGGATAAGCCACAAGATACGCGATTATCAATGAAGCTAATAAGCAAGATGATAAAGATACCTATAATTAAGGGCACACATAGCCCATATCGCTATGTTATGCAAACCGGAGATATCGTACAACCTTTCCGTTGCGGTATAAGTATAAAATCCATAGGATTAATACTTTAATAGGTTAAATGAGACGATATAGTAGTAATTTTGTTACTATAAAAGAATATTTAATAAAGTTTCGGTGAATTTAATGAAGGCGAAGCTAATAATTTTTACAGACGAGTCAATTATTAATAATGATAACCTTACGTTGCAAATGAACTTTCTAATAA
Source organism: Anisogramma anomala (assembly GCA_038502455.1). Taxonomy (NCBI): domain Eukaryota; kingdom Fungi; phylum Ascomycota; class Sordariomycetes; order Diaporthales; family Gnomoniaceae; genus Anisogramma; species Anisogramma anomala. The sequence goes on along the minus strand of JASMMZ010000010.1, from coordinate 12,435,933 downwards.
TACTTGTTAATGAAATAGGGTTAAAAGGGCAGTGGATAGTTATCGGAAATATTAAATATTGGATATCCGTTAAGTGTAAACCTGTAATACGAAATATATTAGCTGTAAAGGTATATGGTATAATAAAAAGCTTTAATATTGGCATAGTAACTGCCGGTATATTAAAGAGTATTAACAAATTGCTGTATTGTTGTCAATATCTGTAATAGTGTATACTAACCTCTGAAGCCTATATCAATACTTATTAAATCTGGGTACAACTATTGATAAATTTTTCATAATAGACAAAATAGTTTTAAGTGAGGTATACAAAGCCCAGGAAATTAATGAGGTTTGGTGGATGAACGGTAAAGATAATCCCATTAACTTTATAACAAAAGCTACACTTAATAACTCCCTAAAAAGGGTTGTAAATAGTAATATGCTAACTATACGAATCGAGACATACCTGGACTGCCCGGTACGTAACGTAAAGGAATAAGTTTGCCCTAGCAAACTTAAAGATTACTAAAGTAGTAATGTAAATATAAAAGGTAGTGATGGCAATACCGGTAGTTTAAATTATTGGTAAAAGGTACGTAATTGGTAAAAGGTACGTAATTGGTAGAATATGTAATGAGTAAAATTTGGTAGAGAATGACTTCTATACGAAAGATAAGGAAAGGAGGTTTCGGAAGGTGGAAAGAAAAGGGTTATGAAGGGCCGGATTTCATGTCGATTTTAGTACAAATTGATCGGAATTGACAGCAGTCTAGCTCGTTGTTGGCTCGAGGATTAAGGAGGGATTTTAAAGGTTGCCACCAATTGATGGCAAGCTACTCTGGAGTGCAGGTACAAAATAAAAAGCTGCCAGTACTGAAATAGTAGTTATATGGAGTATAATCAGGTTAGCTTTACTTATAGTAAAGTTGATTTTACGTACTGTAAATTAAGTGTAGTTTGTGGGATTTGAATACACTATACTGCAAGTGCAGTGCAGAAGGTTCCTGTTTTAAAGTGGGGCAGAAGCTAAAGCTTTTAGTCATACAAATTAGTATGCAGGCTAGCTAGTGGTCTGCCAAACTGAAAACTTAATACGTACAATCAACCAATATTAATATAGCACCAGTTACTTCAAACACAGTGATTCAAATCGACTACATTGAAACGATGAAGGCCTACCAATATTTACGATAAAAATTGAATACAGAGCAGATATGAATGTTACGTACGCCTTTAACGTTAAAAGACATGCTAAAATATACAAAAGAATTAAATATACTTCATAAAACTTCGGTTACATTGAACTATTATTGTAGTACATAATGAATGTTTTTTCACTGGAGACAAGTAAAAGGCTCATTTTCACTGATATAGTAACCTTGTTTTACTTTGTCATGAAAACATATTGAATTCATGTTTCGATAGAAAATAAATATAAAACCCTAGAAATATATATCGATAATATATCTCTCTTCGACTTATTTATATTCTTTATGAGGAGAAAATTGTATTTTGTTGAGATAGGTTGTGTAATCATTAAATTTAGCCTATTAATTCAATACCTGGTACTTAACAATTACATGTTTTCTTTTTAGATATATATTACTAACTCATTACTTGAAGTCAAGTACATATTTTTGATTGCTATATAAAAACGCTTTCTTCTTATTATGCACCCAAATTTCAGAAATAGTTTATTTTCTTTCATTCTACTGGCCTTGAATAAAATTATATTAACTATATAAATTCAGCAATTTACTAGTATTTGCTCAAATGTTTATAAACCGTATAAAAATGCCATATCATATCTTTTATCAAGTATTTATCGATGATATTGCTCCTAAAATAGTTTTCAAAAGAATGAAAGATGCTTGACAAGAAATTGAGTTTAATTCATCAAAATTATAGTCTCTTCATTAATCGAAAATCCAACAAAAAAAATCCCATTCGCAAAACTATCCAATTTCTTCGTTCATGACGTAAGGCTTTCTACACTGATGAAAAGTTCATAATGTTTGAAAATCTAAGTATTTCCAACTATTTTTAAAGTGTTGGAAATATATTTGGATGCTATTGAATCATTTCGCTTCTTAAAGTTTTACTTTACCAATTATTTAAGACTATTTATAAGTCGAATGCATATTTATTTTTCATAGGAGGTCACCTAGCATAAGTTGAATATTATAATCGCAGTGAACGTATATATTATAATTGTAGTGAACGTATATATCACATGTGTCTATATTATTAAATAGAACTATTGTTAGGAACTGTGGGAGACCACGTTTGCGGAGTGCATAATAGGGAGTTACGCTATAAGTAGCACGTTTGCAAAGTGAATAATAGCGTGTTACACTCTAGGAGGGATGTTGATAGAGTGCATAGTAAAGTACCACGCTTGAGGTTAAGGCTTGTAAGCTTTTACCTGAGGCTTGTACACTCCAGATGCCTCTTTTCCCTCTCATTTCTCTTTATCATTAATTCCATTAATCTCAATATTCTTGATACTATTGTCACACTTTTAAATATAAATCAAACCGATATTTATTAGTAGTCGACTCGAGCAACTTTTGATGATTTAGGAAAAAATAGAAGAAACTTAGTTGAATACCTATAAAGGAATGTTGTAGTAGTTTTAACTATTCCGTGCTTTAATATGACGATTCATAAGAAATGGATGGAAATGTGAAAAGATTGTGTAACATGGAGTGATTTTTAAAAGAACCATTATAGTACGATATTATTAACTTAATTAAGACCTTTTGATGACTAAAATCCGCATTATATGATTATGAACTCAGCTTCCGTTTTGAATGTATTCGGGTATTTTTTAGAAAACTTTCTATTATGTATCGGTCACCCAAATCAAAATTAACGAGTTTTGAAGTACTTTACTGGGACTTATCCAGTTAGAATTTAGCATCTGTACCCTTTACGTTTATTTTGAAAGCGGCTAAATAACTTTTGAAATACTTACACAATTAAGCGCTCAAAGCAATTTTTCAAGGCATCGGTACATTTGGAAAGCGTTTGGACACGCTTTGAAAGCGTTTACCAAAATACTAAAATCACCTAAAGCTATATTCGATGTTTTTACATTATTTACACTCCATTTGATATACCGTTACAAGCCTTACATACAACCCACCACTTTGACTTCAAATACCCGAGTTCTTCTTTTTCTTGTGTTACAACAATAGCCTTAACATATATGGCTTATTTATATTAGTATTCGCTACATTGAAATTGAGTAATATATTAACTAATTTAATGCTTATCAACGCTGGATATATAATTTCAATCATTTATCTAGTTTATCATCAGGTCGCATTTACATCTTCTTTATACTAGAAAACGTTGAACGGATTATTGGCAACGTTTTTTATAAACTTCTTGATCTCATTTAAGTATTCAATACTTCTATTGACTATTTCTCCTTGAAACACCTTCAAATATACCATTCAAAACGTATTCAAAACTCTATCATTATATTGTATTTGTAAGAACCATTTATATACGAAGACCAAACTCCTTTCATATTATTAACGATAATCTTTGCTAAATCTAACCAATGTATGGGGATTTCATTCCAACATATAATTCTGGGAAAACCCGTTTTACCAATTGTCAATTCAAACATATGGAATATTATTATTAAAGTACCTGTAAGGAATTTAGATTGTTAAGTGGCAAATATGTATATTAGAAACGTAATTTTTCGTTTTAACAAAGACAAAAATATTATCATTCGATATATTCGATAATATTCAGCATAACCTTTTTAATTGCATTTTAGAAATGTGGTATACGGTATATAACTCGATCTTCAAAGTATTACGACTGTATTTACAAAACAAAGTGATTAATCCGGCAGGTGGAAAAGGCGTTCGTATTATAGAAGATTTTTTAACACGACGCAATTGAACTAAATACCAAATTCAGAAAGTAAATATTTATAAATATTTAATTTTGGGAAACGATATTGGATAATGGAAAGTCAAAAACAGCTTAGTGAAAATATACGGAATGAATTAAAACGCGGAAACACCTAACATACGTACAAAGTCAAACTCTTAGCAAGACTAGACGCGCTTCTTTATAGGCATAAAAAGCTTGAGGAGTCAACGCAAAAAAATAGAAAGCCGCAAAAGTTATTTTCCACTCGAATTTAAATTATACCCACTATATCTAACATCTTGGAAAATGGCTACGGGTTAAATTACTCCCCGACCGTAATCATTGCGCCTCACAACAATCATTAAAACGCTTCATACCAAAAATAACCCGTTTATAAAAAAATATAAAAGGCAATAAAAAGCTTTACAAACTTAACGAACTAATATATACGAATCACAACCTATAACGTAATCTAATACCATACCTGTTCTCCATCAATGAAAAAAACCTCATGAAGTTACCAATTTTATCAAATTATGGGATGAAAAGGAAAATTACAATAAACCTATTTATGATATAGTTGACAATAAGATTCGTATAATGCTAGAAACTTGTAAAATTTGAACATTATTCCATCACAGTTTTAAAGTATCTTTCCCTTTATAATAATAAGATAAAGAAAAAGATGGTATTCGATCATTCCACGTAAATAAATATATTTAAAAACTATTATGGATCCTGAAAATACAGTTTATTTAAAATATTGATTTCTGATTATATATTAAGGATTAAATGCGTAGTATATAGGAATTTATGAGTTACCACCATTATAATACAGATAAATCGCTATTGAAAGTGTTAACTACTTTATTAACGAAGTTTGAATAGATCAAGATAGCGATTACACTAGAGTATATAGACGAGAAATTGTTTATTCAAACTGTTATGATAATATGCCATAGAAATTTGTATTTTAATCTTACTTTATTTAAACCAGAAAAATATTGGGAAGCTTTTTATACCAGTTTTGAAATATTATTTGTGACCTAAATACGCCGATAAACCAGCTTCGGATTAACGTTTAAGATTTGGAAAGCTGAAGATAAAAAAATCTAAATCCCAAAGGCGAACCTCACTGGAATAATTTACTACGTTTTTAATTGACAATTTACAGTATATCTAAAAATTTAGGACTCCGATACAAACCCTGAATAAGGTTATAGGCATGACAAATACTGAAAGGGAAGCTTCAGTAAGCGTAAATAGGGCGAATATTAACAGCTGCGTTTATTTAGTTAAAGACGAAGTTTACCACGTGTATTAGGTTTATCATACCTACGTAAAAGTATACAGGGGTTCATATTCCTTTCAAAACTGTGTTTCTTCTATAATGTGGTCGGTTATTGACTAACCAAATATTCGGTATACCAGTAAATTCACCTTAAACAATATTTCTTGGTCTACTACCTATGTTACTACCGAATTGAAGGCAATTTTGTCACTTGAAAACCGATTACAAAGGCGTTAAAATTATTTCAATGTTTTCCCGTATAAGTATACCATTGGAAAAAACAATTCGAAAGAATAAAAGATTCACGTAATAACCCAAGACAAAGAAGCAGACTAATAGGTATTTACAGGCTAGTAAAATATTTTGTTTTCATATAATATAGGTTTAGATAGTAATAGTGGCGTGATAAACGCCTAAATATTTCATAATTTTCTTTATCCATTAATTATAGTTACCGATTGTAAAGTATTATGCTGAATATCAATACAATGAGATTCAATATTCTCGCAACAAAGTTTCTAAAATTACAACTAGACCAAAGAAAAGAAAATCGCAAAATAGTATTCGGTAAAGACGAGGCGCCATTATTTGATACAACATTAGTAAACATACGATTCAAACCGGGTAAATTGTATATAATAAATTCCAAAATACCCTTTCTAATTTCGCTAACAAATATAAACAAGTTCGATATCAAGGTTCTGAATTCGGCGAATCAACTTGTCTTTATTTATAATAGCTTATCAATGCCGTTTCAATTGAAGTTTAAACATCTTTAACTTTTCCCTAGAGTACGTATAATGAAGACCGTTTACATAATATAATTGAAATTACATATATTACACCAACGGTTCGGAATACAGTTGTAGAACACCATTTAAGGCTCCTCCAAAAAGAAACCTAAAACTAAAAAATAAATTGTACCTAAAACACTACTAATATTTGCAAGCTATACGAAAATTTAAATGCCACTTTCAAAACAATATTCACCTTGACTACGAGTTTATTATGGATATTATATACTTTAATAGGTACTACATACTTCATTCCGTCAACTTTATAACATTATTTAAAATCGAGAAATTTACAGGGAATGTTTCAGTAACGGATTTCAAAAATAACTGAATGAACTATGAAACAAATGTTTATTTCGATACTATGAACTGGATTACCTATAATATATGTATGAACTTTTACTATAACGAATAACAAGTTAAAATAAAAATCGCCAGAAGCGAATACATGTAAATACCAGTAAAGGCGCCGTGAGTTATTGGTAAATGCAAGTGGTATTACGAACCATTTACAAATCGTATACAGTCCTGTTAAAAATTAAAAGGGAATAAATACAAATAAATCAATGCTATAAATAGCCGTAAATATTGTAAAAAACACTTTTAATCTAAATCAACTAAACTCTACACTTCTTATTGTCGATATTTACTCTAAAGTCTACACGGATTCTGTCCCATTGCAAGCTACAATTTTAAAAACCAACGTTATAACGAAAATCTATGGCAACTTTTCGTTCTTGAAAAGCCAAAAACAATCTTCCCGAAACATCAATCATGGAAAAGAGCCCACGAGAAACAAGCGTTTTGAATCTATTATTATAATGCAAAGTCTTGATTAAAAAAAAACAAAAAAAACTTTATTAAGCCTTGTAAAACTAATGGTATTAAAGGACACGATATATTTATAAACTTGTCAAATGTTTCGAATTGGATTCTGTTAACGATAGTAAAAAAATATAAAAATAATTTTGGACGATAAAGCCTTCAAAGTTCAACCTGCCAAATAATTATAACTATATAATTCGTATGATAACCAAAACAGCCCTCCTCAACACCTATATACCTTACGAATACCCCTTCATAACCTTTGTTCATTTACAAAAGTATATACCTTAAATAAATAAAGTTAAAACGACTTCGGCGAAAGCGTTCATTTAATTTGACAAATTAAAAAAAGTTCCAAAACGTTTATTTAAGACTTTTTATCTACCTAGAAAGAAAAGGAGAACCGCGAATTAAGTATGAAAATCCGTAATAAACGTACTATTATAGCTCCAGGTGAACCTTTCAAACCTCCACCCAAAATGAAATCTACAAATTGATTAAAGAAAACGTTTTTGGTTTTCAAAGTTATAATCTAATAATTTACAAAGACCATTGAATCCTGCCTTCCCTATTGATTTTTAACATAGAAAAAATGATTGGAAAGCCCTACGAGAAAATTCGCTATTTAATTAAGGAGAAATATAATACCAAAAAACCCGATATTATAACTTATTAGCTTACTTTATAACGAACGAACAACCAATTAATTTTGATGTTTATTACCTCCTCACGTATTTTCCAGAACATTCGTCTTAGGTTCCGAAATATTACGTAGGTATATATATAATCAAGAAAGTACTCTAAACCACGTATTTACGTTTATATACTTGTAAAGCTCCAGAAACAATACCTACCTAACATAATCTTACGTATTTTTCAACCATGTTATGACCATGTTGAAGCTTGTATGTATTAATTTAATACTTACCAAAGGTATCATGAAGAACGCTTTTATATATCCCACTCTATCTTCGACACCTACTTACTTGTTTAGACACCGCGTTTGAAAGGCTTTTTGTTTATTGGGATGTCAATAAACAAAATACTTATGTTATATAATACGCTGTTTTCTGCCTCGAAGAAAAAATAGCTTTAAAGATTCAATTAAAATCCAAACCCGAAAATATACTCAAAGACTGACAGCTTGATCAACTTCAATGGTACAACGATCACGTTTCAAAATAATATCCTTAAACTTATATAAAAAAGTTGATGAGATCAATTATCTTAGACCATTTTTACCATTATAAAGTGGGTTAAAGAGTACAGATATTAGCGTAAAAGTAAAACCCAAGTTACATGAATCGTATAACCAGAAGCGGCGTTTAATCTTTTTATTGCTATGTAATGTTAGGAAGACCAGTCTAATAACGTATATAAGGCGTTAAATAAGCGCCCCAAGTGGAAAATACAGAACCCAAAACGTAGCTTACACTTTATACCATTCGATTAACAGATAATGAAGTTTTGTATCTTTATTGATAGTTTATTCGCGAAGAATAGAGATTACAATTAGTTCATAAGGTTTATATTTATTATTGGTAACAAAATACTAGATCGTAACAGATCGAACCTAGGTATCAATGTTTTTTATTAAAGCTTGATCAATTACATACCGTTTATAAAGAGAGTTTTCGTTTCCTCAATTTATAATATGGTGAAAAGCTTCTACTTTTGTATCACTATAGAGATACCGATTCGTATAATTATTTCGAACCTTAGGTTGAAACGTTTTTCTTCTGTAGTTTGCATTGACTTCTTCCACTTTTATAAATGTCTTCTTTGGCTGAATGTTATAAACTAAAATCAATTTATTAAAATTATTATAGTTTTATATGAATCATACGAATATATATAAGTAGAAGAAATATAAGGTAATATTATAAAGTCCAACCTAACAAATGTAACAACTTAGGGTACCCAGAATAACGTATTGAAATCGTTTGTATTTACAATCATTCTTTTCACTAAAGTGATTGGGAAGGTTTGGAAACCTAGATTTAGATAAGTACATTATGTTTTGTTCTTTTTCATATTTTACGCCTCCAATTAATGGGTTCCCCTCTTTCAACAGGTTATTTCTTCAACAACATATGAATAGTTTTCAAATTTATTATTAGATTCTTTATTTATATACTATTACTTTTTACATTTACTGTTTACTTCTTTACCAACGTATCATCATTTTTAACATTTATTATTTACCTCATAAGTTATATTGTTGGAACTTGTTATATTCATTATTTATTAATTTCTATACGATATTATTCTTATAAATACTTCTTTATTATGAAACAAATTATACAAAGACCGATTTTACTTAGAATAATAATGAACATATAATAGTAATTTGTTGCCAAACAAGGGATCAAAGGAGTCGATGTTATTTTCATCTTTAACGTCAGCGTTGTCGCCACGGGAAAAGCTAGGCGCCCCCCGCGCCATGAACCAAATGCTCTCAAGTAGAAGATAAAAGATAGAGTCAGTTTTTTTTTTACAACACCGTACACAAACTCCATTCAATTTATTTGAGTAATACATGTGCAAGACCTACCGCCACGCGGAGACAGCAGTCGCTGTCTCAGTCAGCCGCTAGTTCGCGTTTAACGAAATGTTAACTTTAGTTCTGTTTGAAGTGTTGGAAAAGTGGTATTCAACTAAGTAGCTCCCAGTAATATATTAAAAGAGTAAATAATTCATAGTCGAGTTCTCGATGCCTTATCGAAAATATACGTGACTTATTGTAAAAATGTTAGATGCGCAACAGGACTTCAGTGAACAGCCTTAATATTATTAGTATGAGGGTATAACCATGACCGCTACATTCATAACGGTAATAAAAGAATAATGAAAACCCATTTGAACAGTATTTTCTAAAGGATTTACCCGCAGCGCCGGACGTAATGTATAGCATGTAAGACGTGTCTATGGACGAGTCGGAATGGGGTATCCGGGTACTCTACTTCAACGCTTTTTGCGCTAAAGAAGACCTTGTAAAGTACCCTAACGAGCTGTTACTCTAAGAGATAGGCCAGTTTCTCCATATCCGCCTTCTCGATACTACATTAATAAATCAAGATTTCAAGGAATAATTGTTACCTATCGCTCTAAAGTTTCGCGATATTATATTCGCGGCGACGTGGTCACTCTTTAAGTAAAAGGAGAGGTTTCACTCGAAGCAATTAGGTAAAATTGTTAACCTTGGGAGACCCCCGTTTTTGTCTTTAAAGGGCAATGGAACCACGAGTGGAAGAAATTGAAGGAGGAGGAAAAGGGGATGATACGACTGCGGCGGTAGCGGGCAGAAAAGAGTGAAAAATGAATGAAGAGATACAAGATAGGCTGTTGATGCTAGCAGAGCGATGCACGATGGCTACAGAGGCCTCGTCATAGCTCCATCAACGGGTTAAACAGCGACTTTCGGACCGGTTTTTACATTATATAATATTTTGAATAATTTAGAATCATATGAATTCGAAAATTAATTTTAATAAAAGCGCCAAAGAAATGATTAGAAACAAGTTATTTAGGCTTATTAATATTTATTAACTGATTAGAAACTTATTTTACAAGTTATAGCGCGTCTTTAAAGGGGAAATAAAAGAATTTTTACCTAAACCCATAATAATAAAACTTGTTATATTTACTTTACAACACAAAAAATCGATAATAATACCTATACAATTGCACTTTTTAAGGGATTCACAGCTTTTTCAAACAACTTTTGGACACCTATATTATTTGATTGCCGAATAATCAAATAATTTCCCAAATAAATTTAAACTTTCAACCACGCCTTATATTTCATTATGATTACTAAAGCATATATATGGACCTTTTTAGCATAAAAAAGATTATTAATATAGGTATTATTGGATCCTATCATAGTTTATAATCGTATGGAACAATTTTTACGAAGTGTAGGATAGCTCGTCACGCTGAAAGAAGCGCTTTTAAATAGTTTATGATAACTTGTTACGTCTTATTAAAGTTGTTAGCAAAGTGTATGGTAAAGTTCCATGCTCTAGATGAGAGCTTATAAACTTTCACCTGTGATGTGCACTCTCTATATTCCTTTTTTCCCTCTTGCTTCTAGCGATGATCAATACTATTACTCCTACTAATCTGAATAATTCATTCTTCATTTGTTTACGTATAGACCCAACTGACAATGTTGAAACCATTAAAGTCATATTTATATAATAATACGAGGAGTTATTGAAAACATTGTGAAAGTACTGTAATCATGGAATAGGACATTGGCATAATGCTTCATCAATTGAAATGTAGGTTACGTATAAGCGCGAAGTAATATAAATCCGGCTGAAACTATACAGACTATTAGATTCTTTTATATTTTCGGTATCAATACGGACTTAAACTATATTATTTTGAAATACGAGGTAAGAGGTTTAGTACAGGTATATGAACGTTTGAAAAAGACTTTAGTAAAGTCCATTTATCATATTATCAATCTCAAAAATTATCATTCTACAATAAGAATAGTGACTGAAATGTCTTTTAATATAAATTTCAAAAACGAAGCAAAAAAATCATTATTCATGTGTTATATATTTCAATAAATACAACCTTCATATTATCAACTTTCCCAAACTGTCTAATTTAACTCTCAATATTTCATTCATAATTTCCTCATTTAATAACGTTATCAAATCCTTAAAAGAGATACTTATCCTTGACCCAATTTTTTATAACATTTCATCTTTTATATCTGACTTAATTCACTTGATCTTATATATTATTGTAGCGGTATTGCGAAAAATAATACATTTGAAATTTTCGTCCGTTTATAAGCAAAGAATATAAAACTCGTTATTGTTTCGGACTTGACATATAATTAGTAGGAGGAGAATGCTAGTAAAAAAATTCTTAAAAGTATTATTTCTGCCTAGCCGATCTCCTGATTTACAATGGTAATTGAGCTAGTCGCAATAGTCTGGTTATTTAAAATCGCCTCATTCCGGAATTCGTTTATAGTATGTATAATGACTTTAACAAATAGCTGGTATTTAAAGTATAAAACCATAGTCATGACAAGAAAGCATTATTATTATATTCGTTACAGATAAATACGTAACGAAAACCTGAAATTGAAAGGTAATTTACAATTAATTTAAATATAGGAAAACTGTTCGCAGGTTTTTAGATCATTGCAACGTTATCAATTCGATTGGTCCAAGAGTAGTATTATATTGGTCAAGTGGTGGATGTATTATTCTAGGTTTGGCAAACTACTAGCCGGTTTACACTGTAATTTGTATGTCCAATTACTTGGCCCGTACCTTATAGTGAAGTATAGAGTACTGCACTTGACTTACACCCTATACGGTAAGTCTCTACAAAGCAATACATTCAATTTGTAGTATAGTAATCTTTATTATAAGTAAAGTTGACTTATTATACTGCATGTAGTATTATTCCAAAATTGGCGGCTTTTTTGTTTGTACGCTTATGCTAGTGTAGCTAACCAATCCCTTTCCAGTTACTTTTAAATTACTTCCTCGTTAATTAGCCAGACCCCTGTCAATTTCAGTTGATTCCCATACTAGATTATACCTAGTTACATAAAAATTAACTCTATTTGACCTCAATTGCTCCGTTGTTCCGGGGTCTAAGTTTATCAACTCCTACAAAAAGTTCTTCTGCCATAGACTTTTGCAGGCCTTTATAAAATGTTCTTTCGTTACAGGCTTTTTTAGGCCTCCACTTCACTCATACTAATTAAAAAGATTTGTATCGTTAATTCCATGTCAGTTTTCCAGTTAATCATTATATCCCTAACGATCGTCACGTAATTTGGGTTTTCAGAACGGCTTATTAACATAGCCCTCGATTCGTATAGTTAGCCTCTTTATGTCTATAACCCTTTTTAAGGACTTATTTGGAGATACCTTCTTTATAGCATTTGAGGTATTTTCTTTGCCATTAACCCATCGGAATTCCTTATTCTCACTCCCTTATTAAGCTTTAAGAGGTGTTATTACGTAGTTTATTAATCGTTTTGCGCTGGTGGTTCTGAGTTTTCAAAAACATTCGAAAAGGCTCCGTAAGTTGGTATAAATTACCACCGGGATAGAAGGAATCTTTAGCTGCCTGGTAATAAGGTTAATGGTCTTCCATAATACCATGCCTACTTCAAATTCCGTTATCATGTCGTAGACTTTTAAAACTAGCATGTTTCGTATAATCCTTTTGTATTTAACAGACGTCTAGTGAATGAGGTTGCAGATAATGCTAAACTGGTCGTCCCGTTTATCTTTATTGATGAGGGTGATTAGGAAGCCGATTTGTAAAGATAAGTTGGTATTAGTTGTAAAGAACCCGTCCGTAAAGATTATCAATTTAGCGATCGACAAGTTGATCAGGACCATATTGATCCCTTGGTATAAGTTTCGTATTTGTCACTCGAACCTTTTGTTTAGTCGGTGAAACTTTTTATCTATTTGGTCTTATATCTATATCGCGATAAAAAGGTCGTGAATGGTTTTCGGTTAGTAAAAAATAGAAATATCACTACCTCAAATACGTTGCTTCAAATACTGGTATGCCATCGCTACATCAGTCTTTTTAATTGTAGCTAAAACATCGCTTCAAACCTTTTCGCGAAAGCTAAGGCCGGCATTAACACTGAGTATATGGATTAACAATTTATTAAAGTCAAGTTAGCTGCCCTCTATTAACGTCGTCACCGGCTTGAAGTTTCAAAACTTGGAGTCCTCAATCGCCTTCTATTCCAACGCTACAAAGCAAGCCGTTTTAACAAAAAGGGTATCGTTAATTTATATGTCTACCCCGCCGAAGTCTTTTTCTATCGTTACCAGTAGGCACGGATCGTGTGTTAGCGATTTTATCACTAGTTGTAATTGAAAATACGACTGGTAAGCTAGAAACTTATAAACGCCTACTTTAGCTAATCCGTACAGTGATTTAATATATCGTATTTCCATGCATAAAGGGTAGATGGCACATAGTTTCTATAACAGTTCTAGTAATACGATCTGCGGTAAATCCGTTGCTAATTATATATTAACTTACGTTTTATCACGGCCATTAAGCGTAAACTTTCCTTTAGTCTTAGCTAATACAATTTCCATTGAAGAAACCATTAAAGGCTAATGAATCTTTCAAAACGTTAGCAACCACGTAAGGAATTTATATTTTCATTTATTACTGTATCTTGAAGTAATTAAACTTGATTTTTCATGCGGCCGTCTTGTGGTCTTACCCTTAACCTTATGGATAATCCTTGACTTAATGATGGTAAAGTTTAGGTTTTAGAGGTTAAAATCGGTTTTAGATACTAATTATGCAACCATTCGAGTTAGTCAGCCGTTAATCTCAACTTTATCGCTTTATTCAAAGGGTTTTCCAAAAATCTTATTAATCTCTTACGCTTTAAGTTTTAGTGTTAAATCATCGTTATCCTTCATTTTACCGCTTACCCAAACAGTATTATAAATAGGGCCTGGTATATATTACTTCGTTTTAACTTTCGCTCATTTCTTCGAGGGTCCTCCACGCCGGTGACATTCTATCAGCTCATTAATAACAGGTGGAGGCGGTTCGTATTGGCTCAGTCGCTTGATTGAAGGGTCTTCATCGTTAGTAGCCCTAATATAAGGTTTAACACAAGTCATTCTAAAAGATATAAAATATTTCATAGTTTTAACAACTACATCAGCGTTAGCTATATTAAATATCTTATATGGGCCCTCTTATTTACCTGGTTTCCGCCACACGAGGACTTCAATTTACAAAGGCAAAAACAACACGTCGATTATTATAAAACCGTTTCTAGTATTAAGAGCCTTATTATTCTAGCGACTTGACGGTTCTCTTCTCTGCTCACTTAAAGCTTTGCTATAGGCTGTAACACGTCTCTTATTACTTGCCAAAGATAGATATTTACTCGTTAAACCTAGGGATGATTCAGAGACGAATAACGTTAACACCAAGCTGTCAGAGCCTACAGTATCTTTAACGCCTTTTACTGAAATTTGTAGACGTGCCTCCGAATCCGTAAAACTTCCAACTTCTAACGTAAATATATTATAGGCTTGGCGAAGTAAGGTATATGCCATATCAACCTTTCCAATACTCTAATAGGCTTTTATAAGAACGTTTTTACACTAGATACCTATTATTTTGACATATTTTTAAAGTTCTACCACCGCAAAATCAATACTGGCATCGTAAACAACAATATTACGTTGGCCCAAGAACATATCAATTCATAATATCCTTAACGTTTTCTACATATCCTTTGTCGAAATGGACTTTAGAAACTTATACCGGTAAAAAGAGGTTGCGAAATCAACGATGTGGAAAATAGACTTACTACCCAAGTAAAATACATCGATGAAAATGTTGTAACTAAATTCCTTATCGTTTTTTATTGTAAACTTAAATCATCGGATGGCTTAGGTATACGTTTAATGATGGTGGAAAAGTCTTTTAATGTATTCCATGGAAAAGTATTTCACATTGTTATACTCTATGGACTTAAGTACTTTATCCAGTTCATCAATGGCTGAATAGTTAAAACTCTGGTGTAATTAACGTATTTCCGGCTCCGTTAAATTTAATACCACTACTTCCGGGCCTTCAAGATATAACTATAAATTCCTCCATTTAAAGGCGAGTAATAACCTTAAGCCATTCTTAAACAACTCGTTTACATTAACGTCAAAGTTAACGTTAAGGGTCTTCATATCTTCTAAAAAAAAGTAAAAAATGGGTAAGGAACTTGAAAACATAAAACGTTATTACTCACACAACAATTGAGACTACCTTTATCCCCAATAACACGAATTATTCGCCTAGTCTAAAGAAAATTTTAGCTTTACCAATATTGTAACATTTAATTTTAGTGGCTATAATTTTTTCTCGTCACAACTTTAAATATTACGAATAACCTCCTATTAAGTACCTCACTACCCCAATATCTTACCTAATACCTTAAAACGTATAGTCGGCGTAATAATAGCGAAGGTTAAAGGTATATAAATGGTCAAGTGTTTAGTCAGGGTAAAGATAAAAATCTTCACCACCAAAAGGGTATAAAAAGGCGTAGTCGGCTAATTACTAGGCCGCGCCCAAAGCAATATCTTCATTCTACTTAATTTACTTAAAGGCATTAGCGCCGTTAATTAGTTTATCGCCCTCGAAGTCTACGATTTGAATCAAGTAGTCCTATTAAAAGGCAGTAAAGTATTAGATGTAATATACTGCCTTTTTACTATTACGCTTCGCGAGAGGTTTCCAAATTAACTAACAGTCAGAATTACCAAAAATAAAACATTTCTTACCACTATTACGACGATAGTACTTTCGGTTAACAGGTCTGCCTAGGGAATCTGATTAATTAAAAAAAAAATTGCTAGGGATCCCTTCCTTGGGGTACCTGAGAGTCTCGCTTGGATAGATAGGGGGGGGGGGAGTTGGTAAGTTATATTATGAAAAGGGACATTTATGGAATTTTGTATTCGTCAATAAGAATAAAAATTAGCAAGTTTCACTTATATTAACAATAAATTCTTTATTTATTATAAATAGGGTTTTATAAGGTGAAGACTATATATCACGAAGCTACTTAGCGAGAAATATTTCATTAGGATTGCGTTTGGCAGAAAACATGGCAGATAATATCCAATTATCTATTTTAAGATGTCACCTCCGAATTATGTCCGCAGTAGTGGAGCATCTCAGTATAATTTTCGGGATTTTACCTTTACCCTTTGTTTTAGCTTTCACATGGTTAGAGCTTATGATTGCAATTTTACAAAGCCAGGTATTTCTAACTCAAGTTACATAAAAGACTCTTAACCTACATTAGCTATATTTTCGTTAATACCCCATTATTATTCATTTCCACCCTTAACTTTGCCAAAGGTCACCGCTGTAATTTTTCTAGTATGTTACCCAAACTTGTTAAATTTAATAAATCTCCGTATCTTCAACGAGCACAGATTAACAAAGAACTTCAAGGGATATCAGGTATTTATCGTTAAGTAAACAAGGAATCAGGGGGAAGCTACGTTGGTAGTAGTGTAAACTTATCCCGAAGATTAATAGAGTACTTGAGTTTTTCTTATCTTTTAGTTAGTCTAGCTAAAAATAAAATTATAATTTAAAGTGCTATTTTGAAGCATGGATAATTAAATTTAAAGCTATAAATTATAGAATATCGTGCAAAAGAGAACTCAGTAAATACAGAACAACATTATTTCGTTAAAACCTGAATATAATCTTAATCATATCTTAGGGTTCAGATTAGGGTATATTCTTTCTGATAAAACAAAGCTAAAAATGAGTAAATCGGCACAAAAGCGTAAATATACGAAACAAAATAAGAATTTACTTCGTTTGGCTGGTATAAGTATTAATAACCCTAATTTTGGTGAAACTCTAGGGAAGAAGGTCAAGCTTTATATATAAAAGAAAGGTTAGGAAAATATTTTCTTTATGAATCAGCTAAAGATGAAATGAGTGAAAATACCGGTACAGCCTTAAGGGTATTATATTTAAAAATAAATGAAACTTCAGTATATACTTATATTAGTAGAGCGGCTATAGCAATGTGAATTAAACATCCCTCTCTTTCTACAAGTCTTAAGAAAACACCATATCCGTTTGTAGGCAAAAAACGTTGCCTAGTTGAAAGAATAGTGAAACCTATAAAGTAGTAGGCTAGCCGAATAGTATAATGTTAATAGACTACTAAATGAAAATAGCATGCTATTATCGTTGTGCTATAACTAAAAATATGGTTATACTTTGGACGGGAAGTCGATGTTTACTTTTTTCCCTTATTTTTTTTATTAGATACTATTTGTTGAAATAGCTACTAATAAGTATTTTAAAAATGAAGGTAAGGTTGAAACAATGAAAGAGTATGGGGCTACTTCGTCTTCCACTATAAAGATATGAGATAATGAAGATGAAAAGAGGTTGATGGTACTAATATTATAACGAATGGAGTAAAAATATATCCTTCACAAACTCTAGCAGCAGAAAGCTTAGGTACTAAGCAATCTATTGTATCTTACTACATAAAACTTGCCACACTAAAGGTATATACAGGTTTAAATTTGTTCAATATTGATCCCATTAGGGATCCTTATTCGTTTATAATAGTATTTTCCTTCTGTCTACTTGGTAGAAAAAGGTTGACTGGCCCGTAAACATTTTAAGTTTATTTATGTTCAAAGGAAGCTGAAAAGATATTTGTGCCCATTTGTAGATTATATTTTTCTTTTATTTCTTTATATGCAGGCAACTTCTTTTCCCCCAGTTTTACTCCTTTTTTTCATCGATGAAAAAAGGGAGGAAAACTGGGGAGTGGGATACAAAGAAAAATTATTATAGAAAGAAAATAGGAGGACAAATAAGTAAATATTCGCAGATACGAAAAAGAGGAGATTAGGCATCTTAATCTTATTTTGTTTAAGAGGCAAACTCCGGGGAATCTCTAAAGCTCTAATAACTAATGATAAGACAGAAACTTCTTATACGGCCTCGTTAATGCCTGAGGGCATAGTAATATCATAAGAGATTCTAGTTCCTGAAAAAAAGTAACTAGAACTAGTAATAGGAGTGGATAATAGCGAATATAAGTCAATAATAATCTAATGTAAGTTGGCTTAATTGTATATTAATAAAGTAACACGCTGAAATTATACTATTACTGTAAAATAACAATGAGTAGACTGTTTTTAAGTGATTTTTATATTAGAATTAATAACTATAAGGTATACTCCAGTCGCTGGGCTATCAGGTTCTTGAAAGAAATTAAGTAGTTCAATATTATAGATACTACAATAACTTGTCCTGACTTTATAATATGGTTTCATAAAATATCTCTTTCGGTAGACCCTTAAATTTTTATAAAAATTAGCTTCGATACTAATTTGTATAAAAAACATTGAAGGGTGAGTTATAAAAAAAATGTATTAATTAACACAGAAGAGGTATCAGATTATATTTTGGGGGATAAAACTATTTATAGTAGATATGTTTACATATCACTGAATAATGTATTAAGGATAACTTAGGATGAATTTGTGGTCGTTTATTAGACCACATATTATTAAATATTCTAGCTGGTTTCACTTATAATGACTAGTTACCCGGAGCGTAGAACTTGTTACACGCACTGAAGAACCAGTGCTCTTTTTATATTAAAAAGGGGGGGGAGAACTAGTGGTTTAATATTCCTTCTTTTTTTAAGTATTCTTCCACTGGCCTTTATTATAATCTTTTCTGGATTATAATTGGGTATTGCTTTTATCAAAGGTCAGGTCTTTATGGTTTTGTCAACTGTTTATAAAAAATATAGCCTGGATATGCACGATAACTCCTCTTAATAAAGTAATTCTGACACTATATCGTAAGTTTTTTTGGAATTTTTCTTTTCCCTATTCTTCTTTATTAATTATACAAATGAAATTATAAATTCTGTAGCATGTATCATAATATATTTCAATATTCTATGATTTTGAAAGAAAAAATCAGCAAGGTTTATGAAGAACAAAATAAAAAGTCATACAGTAGATCTAAATGTAATTTTGGTATTCGTTTAGTATCAATAACAATGTTCTTGAAAACGTTAAAATCTATCTTGCAAGCTACTCAAGCCGAAAAATTAAGTGGTAGTCCAAATATTTTTGAACTATTTATGTATTCAACTTTGAATCTTATTTTTACTTCATAAAATCTATAGTGACGCTTCAAAAGTTTGAAAAATTTAAATTAGATAATAATGACATCACTCGTCATGATCATGTTTTGTTGAGCTTAATTTTGTAAATTCTTGGGGTTGTAGTCTTTGAGATAGCTACCAAATTTCTTAAGATAAGTCCATTTAAGGTATATCTGGTTTCTGATATCAGTGTTTTTTTTTAACCTGATTTATTAATTGTTGGATAATAATTCTCATCAATAACTTAGCTTTAACTGGGTTCTTTTTTTACTTGTATTGATATAATTGGGTTTATGAATGATTAACATAATACTAAAGACAATTTAGATTTCCATATATCTCAAATTAAAAATCAATTATGATTATGGTTATTAAAAACCAACCAGTGTTCGTCATATATTCTTTTTTGATAGGGGGCTCTAATTTTTAGTTGATTCACAAAATTGAGCTTGGCTGGTTTATTTATTTCAACTACTGTGATTTTTTTTATATATATAAATTGGTATTGTCGTAGGAAGGTATCTATAGACTACAAATTTTAATATCTCTTACCTGCATAATAACCACCCTTATTATAGGAAAGTTTCAATTCATGGACGTTCATCAGGTCACATGCTATTGAATATTCTAGCTGATTTTACTTATAATATAACGACTAGTGGTTTAATATTCTTTTTTTAAGGTATTCTTCCACTGGCCTTTATTATGGATTTTTCTGGATTATAATTAGGTATTGCTTTTATCCAAAGTCAAGTTTTTGTGGTTTTGTCATCTGGTTATAAAAAGGATGGTTTAGATCTTCATTAATAACTTAAGATATATATACTAGTAAGGGTGTGATTAGTTTAAATTTAAAAAAGCTACATCGCTTTTATTCCTTCCTAGATAACTGGCTCTCATCTGTTACAAACCAAAAGCTAAATAAGTCTGTTCCAGTTAAGAAGAAGTGGAGATACTATTTAAAGGTTAATAATAACCACCAACATCAGGGATTAAACCCTTGATGAGTAAAAGGATATACTGATGCTGAGGGAAGTTTTATGATTAAWACAGCTAAAGCTAAAACAACTAAATTTGGTCTAGGCGCCGGCTAGGCCACCGCCCCAACACCAAATTAAAAAAATATTATTG
The DNA here is from genome assembly GCA_038502455.1 of Anisogramma anomala. Classification (NCBI taxonomy): domain Eukaryota; kingdom Fungi; phylum Ascomycota; class Sordariomycetes; order Diaporthales; family Gnomoniaceae; genus Anisogramma; species Anisogramma anomala. Next base: position 12,415,292 of record JASMMZ010000010.1, on the reverse strand, counting down.
AAAATGATTTTTCGAAATTAGTCGCCAAATCTTAAAAAAAATCCCTGTCGGGATATGTTTTATAAATTAGGTTATACTGTTAGATTCATATAACAAATAAATATTCATACAAGTAATGTCAAAATATTACAAGTATTAAAGGAATATTTCAATAAAGGTGAGGTAAATAAGGTGGCAGGGTATGTTCATTTTAGAGTAACTAAATGATATATAATAAGTAATAATTCCTCATTTTTCATTTTATCCCTTACAATCTACTAAAGTAGTATCTTATTGTTTGAACAAGTATTGCGCTACTGTTATTAATAATAAAGACCATGTAACTTTAGATGGCTGTAAAAAGGTTTTCAAGTTAAAAGCTGCTCTAAAGGTTTACAAGCAGCTGTATTTAAAGATAGTCGATTTTTAGATATAGCACCTTTCTTTCAAATATATTTGTTCAAAATACATCTGAGTCGTTTCCTTATTACGTTGCTGGTTTTTTTGCGGCTGATAGTTCGTGTTTTTTTAGTCTAGCCAATATAAACCCCTATTATTACAAAATGGCCGAAATATGATGCAGGTTTTTCAATAGCTAAAATTAAGAGAGATTAATTTATTTTACTGAGAATGATAGAAAGATTAACTTGCGGAAGGTGCTATTTATAAGGATTCTAATAATATGAAGTATATATCTGTAAGGAAGAAAAATAACTTTAGAATACAATTTTCCCTTTTTTTAATACATATCTTCATAATGGAAAGAATATTTATTTTCTCCATTTTAGTATTATGTTAGCAATATTATAACAAAATTTAAAAGGCGTTAAAAATTTATGCTCTGGGGATATAAATCAAGTAGAGTTTTAAAAAATCTATGAATAAAAACAGATATTCAAAATCATCCGAGTAATTGTATAATATTTTGTTATTTGGTCTCTTTGCACTTTCGACTTTTATTGGTGTGTAGGTAAATAAAAGAATATCCGGTTGGGTCTTATTGTTGTACTGATTGCTTTATGTTTACATATATTTCAAATTTCATTTTCTTTTGAATATCCAGCCTCAAGTTTTGGTTGTCCGATTATTATTAGGATACATCAAGGATGATTTTTACTTACACTAGTCCAAAATACATTATTTTTAAGATGATTAGTTTGGCTTAATATATTTTCAAATTTTAGACTTTTTAAGTGGTGAATAAAGTAGCCAGGTGATATCTCTAATAGCTGAAATAACTATTGATATTGTGGATTTAAGTATAGATACTTTAACTCCATATACTATAGATATAATTGCTAATGCTTTATAAATGTTATTACTTCCCTCCTCCTCTAATTAGCTAGATTATCGTTATGTTTTCAGCAAAGATCCACTAGTCCAGATTCTGAATGATGATATAGTATAATTTCGGGTTTAGTTAGTACTATCCAAGGGTTTTGAATGAATATAGGATGTTTTAAAAGTAACCCAATATTTAAAAAAGAAAAATCTGAGTATTATTGGATTAACTTAAGAACGTTTAGTAGGTTACATCTTATTAAACATTTTAGCATGTTTCACTTATAATGGCTAGCGGTTTCATCTCTGTAGGTAGGATTAATACCTTTATAATTGCATTTTTTAGTATAAGAATTAGGTATTGCTTAATACAAGCTCAAGTCTTGGTTGTCCAATTATCATCTGGATACATCAAGGATGAACTGTTTTTAAACTAATAATTAGTCAAGATTTACCTTGTAAAACAACTGAGGGTTACTTATATAAAGGATTATGTAGGAAATAATAAGCAAAAGCTTAAAATCTAAACAAATCATCGTAAAATGTATGTTTTTTGCGATAGGAATTGTGTAGAATACTATTTTTCTGTGGGATTTAAAGGTGAATTAGTTTAATGGTAGAAGATAACGCTACGATCGTCATAATGCGAGTTTTCGTCTTGTATATTCCGCCTTTTATTCTAAAATTACGATATTTTAATTTGGTAAAAGATAATTTATAAATTATCTTATAAATGTTTCATAAATGTATTTTATTCTTTTCTGGTCTGGCCGCTAATAACGGTTCTTATAAATATTTTTTATTCTTTATTGGTTGCCTCTTATTTTTTGTTCAGGTGGATCCATTCTTATAATCCTTAATCTTAATTTTCATCTAGGTGAAATTTTGACTATTTTGAGGATTATCTAATGGATAAGGGGGATTTGGTCAAGAAGTAAGGGTTCAGCCTACTATTTTGAATTACGAGACGGGTAACTGTCCAAATTTTTCCTTTAAAACCTCAGTACAATCGATAAGTTCGAGGCGTTAAACCTGGTTAAAAAATTATATGCTACAAGTTGCAAAAATGATCGTTATTTTCATTTCTTCTAAAATATATCTTCTGTTAAAAAATACCAATAGTAGATATTGAATTATGGTTATAAGTGTAAATGTATTTATGCTTATGTTTTACAGATACTCTTTATCTCAAATGATAGATATGATATCTCTGAAATTACTTTACTTTTATTTAATTCAATTTATACTTTTGCCTAGTCTTACTTGTATTAATACATTCATTTTATTTAATTAAAGCAATAACACTGAATGTTTTACTTTGAATAAATGAATAACTATTTTTATATTTCCTTCAGGTATTATATATGCAAGTTCTTATTTAATTTCCCTTACTGTTTTTTATGTCTGGCAGAAATATATTAATTGGGGGATCATTTTTACACCAAAATTCCAGATAGTAATATTTTAAAGGTTAAAGGTTTTTTATGATATATGATGCATAATTTTATAGAGAAATCAGATAAGATAGGTTAAGGGGGCGATTCTCATTTATTGACTAAAAACTACTTTATAGCTCATCGGAATTATATAGGTAATTACAAAGGTGCTGGGAATGAGCAGCCAAGTTATTCAAGTATAATCAGAATAGTTGACCTACTTAATTATAATAACCCCACTACCCAACCGAGAACTACCGCGCCAGAACAAGCTACCGCGCCAGGGCAAGCTTCCGTTACAGGGGAAGCTACTCCCGCAACAGCTGCTACCGCGCCAGGGTAAGCTACCGCGCAAACCCAACACGTACCTTCTTATTTGACTGCAGGCACTAATTCTAACTCGGCGCCTATACCATTTGATCCTACAAATTATGATTCTCTAATAGACCCTGCTCGATTTGAAGCAGTAGCTAATTGAAGTTATACTAGCGAACAGCCAGGTTTAACCAGAGAAGGAACATTTAATAACGCTGGCAATAATAATCCGAATTAATTTTCTTATCAATTCATAGAGGGTGGTTAATAAAACCCGGGGGATCAAGGGATAAGGGGATAAGCAAATTTTAATTTACTTATTCCACCAACTTTGCCCCCCCCCCCTATATTTACAGGTGTATTAGTATTCTTTAGATTAAATTTATCCCTTATAAAGTGGTATGAAAATTACATTCAACTTATAAGTATCTAAAATAAATTTAAGTTATATATTCTTTATATGGATGCGTTATATAATAGAGTATCTAGAGTGGAGCCGCACCGAATTCACCACCCGAGGGCGGTAAATTCGGTGCACTCCACTTAACATTCAATGAAATTCATTTCTTTATTAAATTGTTATTATTTTTCAGTTTCATATTCTCTAGCTGTTTTATACTAAAAGAAATACAAAATGAGAATGTCAAAAAGTCATCCATTGTTAAAATTAGTCAATGGATATATTTTGGATGCATCACAACCAAGTAATTTAAGTTATATGTGAGATTTTGTTGTGCGCCGTGAGGAAGGCGTAGTTTTCGGAATTATTCCAGATTCCATTGCATACTCGACAAAGGTGAAACCTAGAAAAGACTACTGATACCGGAGTTGACTAGCTCGATTTAATGTAAGCTGCGGAATTTCACGTTATATATTACCAATAAGAATATATTATGGAGAGCTGAATTCAAACGTCTTAGAAGGTTAGGACTGCCCCTAATAGCAGCTAAGATGAGCAGAGGTAGCTATGTCGAAATGATAAACGTGACACTCAATGATGTGATCTATTCAGCAAATGGATCTTGAGCATAATATGTTGGTACATTCAAAGCATTGCGGTATATCATAACCAAAGGATAAATCTTTGTCGAGATGCTTTGCATCACTCTAGTATAGGAGATTTAAGAATTGAGCAGGCGGCTAAAGCTACATGGACATTAAACAGAACTACGACCGGACCTCGGGATTTAATCGCCTATGGAGGGTTAACTCCCTTTATGCGAAAACAGAGTTTCTATAGTAGCTCTATTGTTGGAGCGTAGGGAAATAGTGTGGATAGTTTAGAAAATAAAACAAGTACTAGKCCTAAAAATAGTGTAGCAAAGACCAAGATCCAAAAATCCGTCAGACCTACCCTAGCTAATATTGTTGCCTCAAAACTAAACGACCTATGAACACTTTATATGAAATACAACAATATTGTAACCAATACAATATCAGATCCTCATTTCTTGATAGCATGTTACGAGGAAATTATAGGTAAACCGGTAAATATGACCAAGGGGGTGGTAAAAACAACTCTGGATGGAATAAAATTTGAGGAAATAGCACTGGATCTGAAGAAAAGAAGATGCAATTTTAATCCCTCTAGAAGTGTTTAAATTCCCAAACCTAAATCCGATAAAACAAGACCGCTCAGAATAGCTTCCCCCAGAGATAAGATAGTACAAAAGGCGTTACAAATAATAGTGGAAGTTATATGAGAAAAGCTGTTCTTGGATTCATCTCACGGTTTCAGACCTGAACTTTCTGTACATTCGGCGCTGTATCAATTATATTACGGTGGTCAAATTTTTTTCTGGGTAATACAAATATCTCAAAATGCTTCGATAACATACCATACAATATAGCTTCTGAAAAAGAAGATTGCAGATACTAGGTTCTTAAAGTTTATTAGCAAGTTCATAGAGACCGGAGTACGTGATCCCAGGACCAAAAAAAAAAAAAAAACCTACTCTAGGAATACCACAAGGTGGTATATTAACTTCTATACTATGCAATATTAAACTCCATCGATTCGACGAGTATAGGGACAGTCAGATTACTAAATATAATCAAGGTAAAAGGAGAGGGCATAATCGAAAATATCAGAAACTCGAATATCAAAGAAAGTCTAAATCTATGTTGGAACGAATAAGAATACTGATGGTTATGCGAAAAATAGGAAATGTAAACAAATTCGATCCAAATTTCAAAAGGATGAAATACATTAGATATGCTGATGACTTCGTTATTCTTACAATTGGTACTAAGGATGAAGCAGTAATGATAAAGAACAACKCCAAAGAATTCCTTAGATCCAATTGCGGCGTGGAATTAAACAGAAAAAATAATTTAAGGGACGATAATTTAAATTTCCTCGGAGCAGACATAAAACTAAAGCGAAATACTACCTTTGTAAGAAACAGGTCAACAAGTAAAGTCATGGAAACAGGAAAACTACTAATTAAATCACCTATTAAACCTTACTGAAGAAAATGAAAGAAAGATAAGACAAAACAATGATCAAAAATATCTTCCCAAACACGTATGTTACCTAGCCAATCTAACGCATTATTATACAATCTCACATTATCGTTAAAAGACATACGGGATACTAAATTTCTTTAGCTTTGCATCAAATCTTAATAAACTTGAAAGAATTGTATGATATCTGCGTGCATCATGTGCTCCAACTCTAGAAAATATAAGTTGGGCACAAAAAGGCCTTCGATAAATTTGGAAGATGGCTAACCTTCCCTAATACGGACAAATCTATACACATACCCCGTGACCTAAAGGTAAAACACAATTATCAAATAACTAATAATATTCCTCAAGTTAAATATGTACTTAATATATTTTGAGCTAGTAAATTAACCGAAACTAAATTTGGTAAATCGTGCGTACTTTTATAGGTGGAACAACGGAAGTAATAGAAATGCATTATAGTAGGGCTGTTGAAGATATAAGAAATAAGATGAAAACTAGAAATAGTACTTAAAATGAGTCGGTGCGGTTAAAAGAAAACAGATACCTCTATATATCATCATGATCGGTACCATAAAGGTCAACTTAACCACGCGGACATAAGATAAGTCGTTATACGGGTTACCAATGACAAGTAATATCAAGTTTAGATAAGAGTCGCATCTATTCACTGTGGGAGCCGTATGATGGGAAACTATCAAATACGGTTCAAAGGGCAGCTTTGACTGACCCTGCTCATTATTAGCGGTTTGTTAAATAATTCAGACTTTGACTAGAGTTACCTTAGCGATTTATTTAAGCAACTACATTTCAATTTTCATTCCTGTGGAAAATATTTGAGATATCATAGATTATTATTATTCAGCATACGGGATATTTTCGGTAGCAAATCTAAAAAACCAAATCTTTACCCTAAAACCAAGTAATTTTAAATCCAAGAATAAATTTTGTGAGTAGTTAAGATGTTTTTCTGATGGTTAGGGGTATTACTTGCTTCTCGATATCCAAAAATACAAGGAAAATTAAGCAAAATTATACGTGTAAAATAATAGAATATCGCAATATTACTTTCTCCTTTATCTTATATTTGGCCGCAAAGGATGTAAATATTTTATATTATATAAAAAATCAACTCGTTGATATAAGTATAATGAGAATTCACGGTAATACGGTATTTCTTAATATTTCTAGTAGAGGAGATACAAATAAACTACTAGACTTAATGTATAGTTCTACGGGATAGAAAAATAAAAATAGATTTTTTTTCTCCGGGGACTACGTTGAACATTCCCTCTTTTTATAGGAATAGGGGAAATTCTTTTTTAAAATTGAATACTACGAAAGTGTTGGATTTTATAGCTTAATATGAAGCGCGTAAAATTTATTATAACTTCTTAGATAATAGAGATAAAAAATATACCTTTATACGAAGATACAGATTTTATCTCAATCTTAGATAAGGTAGTAGGAATAAAAAATTCTATTAATAAATACAGAGTTTATTTTACTTTACTCTTACACCATAAAGTCATTGTCACTAATGAGTAACTGATAGTTTTTGTAGAGGGAGAGGGTTGCTTTTATGTAAACGGATTTAGCGTTGTATTGAAATTAGCTCAAACAGCCGTTAACCGTAATGTATCAAAGAATATTAAAATTTATCTTGAGCGTAAATTAGGTCATAATATGGTTATCTGCCTAATAGACAGTAAAGCCAACAGGTTGAAAGCCAAACCATACACCGAGTTATACAAAGGGAAAAGTAAAAATACTGCATACAGCTTTATATCTTTATTATTGAATTTGTTTTGGTTAGAAAAGCTCTAGATTTTATTAATTGATCAATCATGTATATTTTCGTTTACGAGGGAAAACATATAACACCTCAAGGTCAAGTCATTGTAGCTAAACTTAAATCCAAGAGTGGGTTTATTGCTAATCTTTATCCCCCCTATAGTGGAAATAATAGTGGGGATAATAGATGGGATAAGGAACTATCTAAAACCCACGGCACTAATTTCTTAAATGGTAAATTAATTAGTAAACAAGTACTGGAGCTTTTGAATAATCAAAGTAATTATGTAGAATCAGATCAAACTAGCGTATGAAAGGTAATAAGTAGTTATAAGGGTCTACCAGGTACAATACATAAACTAAATTCATATCTACCAATGGTGTCTAAACGCTCTTTTTCAACTAATTTAGCTGAAAGGATTCATCCTTGATTTTGAATGTGGTTCACAAACAGTGAGAGCTCATTCACGATTAATATATAAAAAGGCTCCAAAGTTAAAAACAGGTTGAACAGTTGAAGCTGTTTTTAAAAAAGGAAATCATAAATAAGAGGAACAGCTATTAAACCTTATTAGAGAATTTCTTTGGAGTTGGTGCAATTTATGAAACTAGTGATTGTCTTAGTTTAAAAAAAAAATCTCTAAACTCTATTGTTACAAGAATTGTGCCGCAATCTGACAACTATCTTTTAATCAGTCAAAAAAAAAGCTGATTATATTCTTTGAAGGGAAATAGTTATCTTGATTAACCGAAATGAACATTTATTGAAGGATTACAAGCAATAGTAAATATTAGGGCTAGTCTCAACTGAGGACTTTTATGATGATTAAAGGAAGCTTTTCCTAATACAGTAGTGGTAAAGAGACCTTTGGTGGAAAATCAAGTAATACTACACCCTCTATGAGTAGCAGGATTTACATCGAGTGAGGGATGAGGTTTTTATATTCATGTTTATAAATCTACGACTAAGGTAGGTGAGGTAGTTCAATTAACCTTTCAACTTACTCAGCATATAAAAGATGAAAAATTAATGAAAAGTTTAATTGATCTTTTTTTTTTTCGTGATTATTTATAAATCTAGAGAGTTTTGGAAATTCAAAGTCCTGAAATTTGAAGATACAACAGGTAAAATTATACCCTTTTTTCAAAAACACCACCTATCGTAGAAGGAGTAAACTCTCAAGACTTTAAATTTTTTTTGTGGCGTGGAGTTAATTAAGGATATAACCTATCTAACAAAAGATTAAATAAAGTTCGGCAAATAAAATTAGGGATAAGTTCAAAAAGATTTTTAGATCAAAATTATAATCCTATAAATAGGAAAATCAGATTCGCTATTTATCTGGAAAATGGACAACAAACTTAAAAGTTTAAATACAATGCAAAATGTGCTAAATATTTTGAGGCAACTAAAGCATCAGTGGCTAGATGAATAAATAAAAATACGCCTTTTTCAATTAAAAGGGTTTGTTTTCATTTACAAAAGCACATGATGATATGGATACTTCAAAAGTTCAAGTTAAGTTGCTTTTTTTTCGGTAGATTACTGGCCCTACTTACCTTATAATCTGAAAAAAAAAAAATTTAGGAATTCAGGTTGATTTGCCATTTATATAAAAAAATAGTCTAGAAAACTACTTATATAACTCTTCAGAGTAGTGATTTATTAACTATATAATTACCGATAATAATATATATCAATTTAATAATAATCCATAAAAGAGAAGAATCATGGGTTATGGTTCAATAATGTAATATGTTGCTAAAGCAACTATTAAATCTTAGAGTTATTCTATAATAGCGTATTATATTTTATCTATAATAATATTAACTTTTCTATAAGTCGAATAAGTACGGGATAAGGCGCGGTATTAGTATTAGTCCTTCCCTTATTTTTTATAAGTAGAATCCCACCTTATTTTTGTCTAGCCCCAAAAAAGTGGGATATACTAGTATTAGTATTAGTATTAATATCAGTATTCTGATGGTAATATTATTGAATTAGTGATATTACGACTAACACTTGAAGGTTGGTATAAGAAATCCAGTAACCTACCGAGGCTGCGTAGTTTCGACTAATCCGCCTCTTAGAGAGGATTGGTTGAATGATAGAATTAACTCCAATGTTTAATAGTGGGTCGCTAAAAAAATCTTACAAATTGCTAGAATATCCTATATTAAATAATAGTATACCTATTCATATTTTGGAATCCCAATTTAAATATGACAATCAGCAGAAAAGCAACTTTTATAAGATGAATCGTCAGAGACTAGTCGTAAGAAACATATCGTTTAAATAAAAACATACAATAATTGATATATTAAGGTATAGTCCGTCTTATTTGAAAAAAAAAAGTAAATTTATTACTTAATAATATTCATTTCAATATTTATTGTTCAAGAATTGGCTTTCGTCTCACCAGGTAATTTTGGTACCACAATCCTAGTGTATTAGAAGCATTTGATAGCGTAGAGCATGGAATGACAAGAATTTACTTGTTAACTTATTCCGTGTTACAATATTTTACACTGATTGTAAATCAACTGGAGTTTGGATCTGACAAGGAGTATTTACTTTTTAGTATTTACTACTACGTTCAACCTAAAAATACCAAGCAGGGGTTCGCCTTAAATACTAAAAAGTCCTTAATAAAGTTTATTACCGRGATACGATCTATATTAACTATAACTATTCCCAAAGGAAAAGAACAAGATAACGTAGGGTATAATTCCAAAACTCCTACTCTTGTAAATAAAGCAGCAGGATTTGATTTATCTGAGACAAGATCAAACAATAATTCTTACCATTTCCTATTTGTTGGTTTATCTGAAGAAAACTTTATGGAATGGTTTAGAGGTTTAGTCGATGGTGAAGGTTGTTTTTTCCAGCAATGTTTCCGACAAAAGAATAGATTTCAATTTTATTATTTATATGCATAATGACGGGCATAACATGCTTAAATATATAGCTCATAGATTGGGAGTAGGTAGAGTTTATATGGGTGATCATTTTACCTCTTATGCAGTATTGAGCTAAAGAAGATTTATTTGAAATGATGAATATTTTTGATAAATATCCTTCAAATACCACCAAAAACTTAAACTATAAATCATTTTAAAAAGTGTATTTGCCTAATTCTAAAAGGACCGGCTCAAGGGTTGGTCTAGAAATACTTAATGAAATTTCCAGTGGAAAAAATCAAATGAATAAATTACACGTTAATTTTAAACAACCAAATAAACATGAGATCAAAATAACTCCTTATTGATTATTAGGATTAGTCAAATGAGAAGGTTATTTTTCAGTGGCTCGCAGCACATTTAGATTGGAGTTTGGGTTGGGACTAACTGCAGGTGAAGTTGAGGTTTTAAAAGATATACAAATTCTTTTATTGGATTCATCAGGGTAATATGAAATTACCCGACAAAATACAACTGTATTAGGTCTTTTAGTAAGTATCAAATCTAAAGATGAAAATTCGAAACCTATGGCTAAGTTATATACCTATAAGACCAATTATATAATAAATGTTTTAGTACCTTTTTTTGATAGTTTAATTTGATTAAGTAAAAATGAATTAGACTACAAAGATTGAAAATTAATTCTTAGAATGAAAAATCAAGGAAAACATTTTATGGATGAAGGAAAAGAGCTAATATCTTTAATTGCCAATGGAATGAACAATAATAGATTGTCATCTGATTTGTTAAAGAAAGGATGTGACCTTTCGATGAGTTCCAAGAACATACAAAAAAAAGCGGTCAAACTTCTAGCTCTACCATATAATTATGAATTCCAATCAGATGGGAAAATATTTATCAAATATTCAGGTTCTTATATAAAGTGAAGAGGTAATGTATGTATAACAGTATTAGATGAAAAATGTAAATTAATATTTAACATTCATTCTATAAAAGATTGTGCTTTGTTTTTTCATGTTCACAGTAGAATTATAATTGGAAAATTAGGCCTCGGAAATATATTGGAATTCAAGGGTCAAAATTTAGTATTTAAACGAGAAGTCTCCTTATTTCCTTAAATATAGTAGATTTATAAGTATAGATTATTCATTTAGTCTAAGTCTCATTCTACCCCACTCCTTAATATAGGTTTACGTGGTATTAGTCTTCTATTGTATATGTAAACTTATTTATACGAATCGTAAATTATCTGATCTTATATCTCGCTCACACAGTTCTATATAAAAATACCATGATAACTCGTCCATTATCTTTACTAGTCTCTAAAGAATTAGTAAATAGCGCAGATATAGCCGCTTTTTCCAGCTTATTTGGGTGCGGTTATTACCTTAAAGAATATATGTATACTCCTAAAAAGACACTTCAACTTTCGACTCTTTCTTGGAAGAAAATTTTCACGGGTGGTTTAGAGGGTGACTAGACGTGGAGGGTTGTTTTATGATAGTTAATTCTTCCAAAAATAGTGTTACATTGAGGTTTGATATTTACATGCACAAAAACAAGACGAACATGCTTAAATATATAGCTAAAAGATTAGGAGTAGGTCATATTTACGAAGGAGACCATTTTTCAAGATACTTTGTCTTTAGTCAACGCTACTTAATAAGTATTTTCAATGTTTCAGATAACCATCCTTTAAACTAAAAATTTGAATTAAATTATGTTTAAAAAATAATATGAATTTTATATCAACCGCCAAACTTCAAGGTTTACTGCAGAACTAATTTCTATTATTCTAGACCTAAAAGCTCCAATGAATAAAAAGCGAATAAATTTTAAACAACCTGCTAGACACCGTATAAAAATTACCCCTTATTGATTGTTGGATTTAGTAGAAGGAGAAGGATATTTTTCAGTGGCAACTAAGAATTATTGATCAGTCATTGGAGTTGGCCTTACCGTGGTAGAATTAAAAGTTTTAGAGGTTATTTAGCAATATTTGATGAAATTACCTGTTAAATACAGGATAACAAAAGATACTAATATAGTAAGTATTATTGTTGATATTAAGGCTAAAGACACCAATTATAAATCCATTGCCAAACTATATTCGTATAAGAAAGACTACTTAAGTAATGTTCTTGTACATTATTTGGATAGTTTAACTTGATTAAGCAAGAAATCCTTAGATCATAAAGACTGAAAATTATTTCAAGAAATTCAAAATCTAGGGCCACATTTTATAGAAGAGAGTAAAGAAGTAATATCTTTAATTATTAGAAAGATAAATAATAATGTATTGTCTACAAGTAAAATTCGCAAGTATAAGACTAAAGATATAGCTATAGCTAACGTTGATAAAAGAGTCTTAACTTATTATTGAAACCTTCAAATTATGAATTGCAGGCTGACAGTAAAGTTTTGATCAAATCTCCAGGAACTTCAAAGAAGGGGTATTATAAGTGTAATAGCTCTGGATAGAAACAGAGAAGTAAAATTTAACTTTGGTTGAATAAAAAATTGTTTTGATCAAAGTAGATAGTCGAAAAATTATCCGAAGAAAAAAGAGGTATTTTCAAATACAATTGGGTAAATTTTATATTAAATCGTGATGTATCTGATCTTAAATTGGGGTAAGTTTATAAGTATGAAGAATAATTCTAATATAGAGCACTAAAATTCTCTCTTGGTGTGCTCTTTAAACCTAGCCAAATTGGTGGAAACTCTAGAAGGCATCCTTCAAGATAATTAGCAGGAAACTTAAGAGGAATATTCATAATATCATTAGATACTACATGCTAGGTATGAGTTATACAACAATATCCAGATAATAATATATTTTGAACATTAATGTGAATTGAAAAATTTAATATAAAATATTATGAGAGATGTATCGAACRGTTGGCTTATTCGATACTTACACGCTAATTGTGCTAGTGCATTTTTCTTTTTGGTCAGCCAAAAGGTTTTGGGCTGAGCTCAATAGGGAGGAGCTCTCTTTGGTTTTATKTGTTTTTACCCTTCTCGGGAATTAGCCAATCCTCTATAAAACCGACCTTATAGTACCTTTAAACAAAAGAAAATCCAATGGAACCTTAAGGAATTTTTAGAATGACTTCGTGGTTTTGTAGACGGAGAACGTGCATTTATGATTATAAAAAGTTGATAGAATTACATTTTTACTTTTTCTATCGATCTTCATGTAGATGACATAGATGTACTGTATTTCATACAAAATAAGTTGGTTTTGGGGTCGGTAAAAAGACGTAATGAGGGCTTTATTTACCGTTTCTCAATAATACGAGGTAAACAAAATAATAGAGATATTCCATAGTTCACCTCTAAACTCTACCAAACATTTATTTTTTTTGCTTTTTCGGAGGCTTATTTTCACTAGTCTCAGAGCTATTCCAAGACTTCTTAGTTGAAATGACGGATAAATAATATATGTGATAATATGAATAAAGCTAGATTTGATTACAAACTTCCAAAATACCATGCTCGAATATCTAGGCTATGATTACTAGGATTTGTGGATGGTGAAGGATCATTTAGAGTTAATAAAGATTATTACAGATTGGTATTTTCCATAGATCAATCCTCGGTTGATTTACCATTAATATAAAGAATTCGTAACTATCTTACTGTTAAAGACTCTGATGAATATGGGGGTTGTGTTAAGTTATTATTGAGTAATAAACTCTACGGAGGTCAAACTCATCATATGGCTAAAATATCTGTCCAAAATGAAGAATTTTTAACTAATGTGTTAATTTTTTTGTATACTTTTCCTTTTCAAAGAAGAAATTAGACTTCGAAGACTGAAAGGTGGTGTATCCATTTAAACAATTAGTTTATCTCTATACCGAACCAGGGGTAAAAGTTTTAGGTCGAATTAAGTCAAATAAATAATTATAGACTCTCAACTAATTCAAGTCCAAAGGTAGATAGGTCTTTTTGAACTAAGCAGGTTTAAAATTTACTTAATAAACCTTCAAATTTCAGTGTAAAGGAGGGTAAGATTTTTATTCACACCTTGAATAAGTTTAAACATAGTACCAAAAGTATTAGAGTTCAACTGCAGGAATCAAATGGTTTAGTTCTGTATACTTTTGATTCCATCAGTAGTTGTGCGAGATTCTTAGGAATCCATACTTTTAGAGCGAAGGTATTATAAGATAATAATAAGGCTGTGTTATACGATAATAAACTGTATTTTATATATAAGGTATAAGAGGATTTATAGGGGGAGGCTAGGAAAGGGCTGCGCAAGTTACGATCTAAAAATCATAAAACCAATAGACTCACAACCAAGAAGCATAAAAAGCTGAAAGTATGAAGAATTCTATCCTTATCTTTTATGCTTTCATGGTCTTAATAAGAACTATTCTTTCAGGCTTTGCAGCAGAAGCGCACTCATTGAGCCTATGGCCTAAGTACGCGCAGGGTATAAAAGAATCTTTAAAAGAATTGAGTACTCTTTGAATGGCCAATATGTGGGAGTAAACCTCCTGCTACATACCATCAAATTGCGGGAACACTCTAAAGCAATCTCAACAAAACGAGCATGGTAACATAGCTTGTGGCGCAGGTAATGACTCGCGGTAAGCCTTTATTGCGACTCTCAGTCAGGTAGAATTTTTTTTCGTTCTATGATGAAAAAGGGTCGGCTAGGTTATGGGTACTACTGTCGGTACTCATCGGTAAAATCGATATTGATGTACGAAAGGAAATGGGTAATCYGCAGCCAACCACCAACTGCTTTAGTTTTACATAAGGGATTAGTGAATAATTACGTTCGATTCACAATAATCCGGTTTTAAAGTAAGGGTGTGCAGTTCATCGACTAAATGTTGGTTGGCACATAAATTTATTTATCTTTATGTGCTTAAGAAATAGTCAAACCCTACTTGAAAGAGTACAGGGTAATGAAAGTTATTAAAATACATCTTGATGCTTTTATTGCCTGAAAATGGGTAGTATTGTCTTCGCCCCCGGCGAAGATTCACTACTTAGGGAGAAGGACCCCAACTCAACCTGTTTTGTAATATTTATCTTACAAATGGTAAAGGGGAAGATTTGGTATTTAAACCGAGTGTGACAAGAGGCTAATTATTATAATGAGGTGAAATTCCTCCACGAATGACCCTTCGTGTTCCAACTCAGACATTCGCCGGGAGGAATTCAGGGGTGTGAAGCTCTGAGTATTGGAAAAAAAGTCATGGTAAGCGAAAACGATGATTTTGGGACGGTTCATTATTCCCTTCTACCTTAACCTTATAAAAATAATTAAAACTACAAAGTTGATAGTTACTTTGATCTAGTATAACACGCCAAACTTTCTTTCATACATGTTAGAAAGATAACTTAGTTTTTGTGAAGCTCTAAGGAAGCGTGCTTCTGAATTTCTAAAGAGGGGAGCAAACTTCGTCTTCGTAAGCGCAGGTTTATTCATACAAGCCAGCTCCAAATAAAAATAAAAGCTGTTTAAACATATCAGTTTATTTACGATTGGAATTATACCTAGGAGGCTTTCAATTATATGAAGAATAGATAGGGTAGTTTATTATAAAGCCGCGATTGAGAACTTTTTATATTATCTAACTATTTAACTGTCGAGGTTTTATCGACAGCATTATATATTAAAGGTGACGAGAAATTGTGTAAGAGTGTGAGGTGGTGTGTAGCCGAAGCCGGGTCTCCCTTATTTAAAAATAGAAGTATATCTAGTTAGAGTTAATATTCTCTCTGCTCTAGTTTTGCGGGGGGGGGGGGAGCAATACTTGATTGAAATAAATAATATATTCTAAAGTAAGGAAAATGCAACGAATTAAAGTATCTACCTAAAGCTTTGTTAGATTTGGTTTAATAGTTGGAACTTGGTAAACCCAATGGTCTCCCTTTCTCTTGAGTATTAGGAGGTTCGAGGGAGGTAGTCTATAAAATCAATTTTGAAGTGAGTATATCGACCAGTGGGCATGAGACAGTCAAAAAAGCTAATGCCACTTTGTAATGAAGTGGATAAAGGTAGAGCTACCTACAAAGCGATAGACTCTAATATCTGCTAGCAGCTAAGTGAATTTATTTAGCTCATACCTTAACTTGAAAGGGTGCAGACTTTGACAACAGCAAATCTAAATAAATTCGAGCTTCGTGCTTCGAAGGAAATTACGAGAGATTATATAAAGTGTAAGAGTTTACATAGCAAGTAGGTAACTCTTCGCTAGGGGAAGCTTTGCTGGCTAGCTAGCCAGCTCATTCTAACTCCGTTCATAACTTAAGGCTGCTAGCCCTGTAGTTAGCCTATTCCTATTAGTAAGCAGCCTAACGTTTTGAGAAGTATACTATTATACTTTATTTCTACCTGCTATTAGTGTTATAGTTAGTCATTAACATTTTAAAATACTTTTGTATAAGAGAAGATATTCAAGAATTATAATGGTAAGTAGGAAGCTATCTAAATTAGGTGTTTCTAGCTTGCCTAAGTTTGTATAGTACAATCAGGTTATTAGCTATACGAATAAGCAAGTTTAATATATTAGCTTGTTATTTTCTCTTCCTTTTGTTTAATTTGTAAATATACAAAATACTAATTTCTATTTATATTCTTTAATTAGATTGCGGCTTTAGCCGTATGCGCTGCTGAAAGGTGCACGTACGGTTATAAGAGGGGGAAAATCCGTAAGGATCTACCTATCTCAATTAGGATCAAGATCGGTAGTTACAGTTGTACAAATTGATTCAAAAAAATACGTGGGGTCCACTAAAGTAAATRATAGTAATATATTTAATTCCGTCCTTTCTTATTCTTTTTCCTTTAATACTGGAAAGTTTTCACCGGTTAGATGATATTCTACAGGTACGGCGGGAGAAACTTCTAGAGTCTACATTTATTAAATGGTCGTACACTTTCATAATCTATTGAGTAATTTATGGGTTTCACGGATGGGCAGGGTTCTTTCAATTTCCAAACCACAATGGGAAACTCCAAAATTCAATTTTGTTTTTAAATTAGCTTGCACCTGAACGATACCGATCTTCTAAACTATATTCATAACTCTTTAGGTTTAGGTAAGATTTATATCAATAATAATAGATCTACATTTATTGTGYGTAATCTAAAGGACGTTGCGGTAATTATTGACATTTTTTATCGTAATACACTTAATACTACTAAACATTTAAACTTTATTGATTGAAAATTAGCTTATGATCTTTATTCAAAGAAAGATCAAGGAGAAGCTGATAACATTATTGCGAGGATCTTGGAAATAAAAGGCCAAATGAATAGGAATAGAACTTCCCCAGGCGCTGTAGGCGGCCGGGGATGTTCAACGGGCGCCCACCGCCCGGCTACGCCGGACGGAGCCCGTATAACTAAATTTTTTTTTTAATTTTGTTCATCATCCCCTCACCCTGATTGGAGTGAGGGGATGAAGAACTACCCCAAAGGGGTTGTTCAATGGGCGCCCACCCGCCCCTTACAGAGGCGGGAGCCCGTAGAAAATCCCCGGCCGCCGTAGGCCGGAGATTTTCAACGGGACGAAAAATAAAATATTTTGTTTTTCTTACCCATAGAAAGAAAAAATTCTTAGGTCAATATCATGTAATTAATATGACTTTGGACTGGTTCATTAGTTTCTTAGAAGGTGAGGGATGCTTTAATTATTATCCCAGTAATTTCTTTTTCAGTTTTATTGTTGTCCAGAAAGAGAATCTTTAATGGAAGAAATTAGAGACTTTTTGAATAATAGATCCACGCTGGAGGCGTAGATCACCCTTACGGGAGATCAGCTTATATTTAATTTAATCTAGTTGATAGTACTGAGAAGTCTGCAGCGAGAATTTATAGCGTTAAAGCTGACTCTAATGGTAAAATTGTTAATAAGATAATGGTAAGACAATTAGATTTAACTAACAAGGTTCTTATTAGATTCTGCTTACTGCCTTAGCAAGAAGGAAAAGGATTATAAGGACTTGAAGGGCCTTATTAATATTTTAGAGCTAGGCCTTCATTATATAGATAAGGGTAAATTAATCATTGAGCGTATTTTGGCACAAATGTACAACAATTGTTTATCTACATAACAAGACTCATTCAGATGAGGATGGAGCTCTTCTACTTTCAGATATATTTCTTTTAATTAGCAAGGGTTCGAACTGTATTAACAAGGTAAGATCTTTATTAAGTCCTTAAATTGACCCTTAAGTACTAATAAGAAAGTGGCTGTTGAAGTGATAGAATTTTCAGGAGGGGAATTTATAGACACATTTATCTCTGTAAGTAAATTAGCTAATGAATTAGAGATCAATCGACAAACTGCTCATTATAGAACTAAGAATATTTATAAATTTACTTGAAGTATATACAATGATAAATTGGCTTATACAAGACAATTGTTAATGAGCTTGCTATTACAATTAAGGGTTGAGTAAATTATTACGATTGCTTGAGCCGTATGCTATGAAAGTAGCACATACGGTTCTTAGAGAGGGAAAGCTCGAGAGGGCCTACCTATCTCAATTGGAAAGATGGATTGGAGATAGTTCCCTTATATTTGTCGCCAGAGACCCTTAAAAAATAAGATAAAGGAGGAATAATTTCAATGAAAACATTTTAAAAAAGTTAACTTGAAGCGGAGCATATTTTTAGTGTTTATTCATATATATTATTAACAATAAGAACGTTCAACAACTAGAAGGGATGGGGTTACGGCTCGTCTTTATTATCGAACCTTCCGTCCCTATATTCCTTGAGGGGATTGGAAGAAGATCATCCTCCGTCAATTCAATAAATTTTTTCATTTTTTTTCATATTAGTTTTAAGTTTTTATCTTTTCGAATTTTAGGGTAAATTACTACGGAATAGAAGAAGCTACTAGGATATTAATTAACCAAAAATTCGTAACACCGTTGCAACCTCCACCTAACCCCCTGCGAAGGGAGCCAAAGAAAATATAAAAACTACGATAGCTTGATGAAGACATTCTGAACCCGTGTGAAAACATGAGATTAAAGGGGGGGGGGGGGACCGCAATCTCTCCTTTAGGTAACATAATTGATATCATGGATCTTAGAAAACTCCTAGAATATTTACATGATCGATAGGAACAATAATATTTTTTGATTTAGTTGTTACAGCTTTACTGGATTACATAAATATACCCAAATAATTTCAATCGAATATTAAAGATGTAATTGTATTTTGTTTATTGTGCATAGTGCAATACCAAATTTATTTTTAAACAGTAAGTTATTAATACAACAAGAAGGAAATTTGAATAATATAAACTATAAGAAATTTAATAAGTCATTATGAGGCGCAAGCTACTGACAATTGCAAGCTTCCAGACTAAATTATATTAGTAAATCAATGTATAGCATAACTCCTGGTCTAAATCTAAGTAATTGTGGTTTAGGTTGATCTGCAAGATTGAATACAATAATTAAAGAATTAGGGTTAAATCCTGTATATACTTTTGAAGACCTAGATTCCGAAAATATTCGAAAAAGAATATTAGATGAAAACAATGAAGTGTTACATACATGATAGTTAATAAGATAACTAATGATTACTACATAGGTTCTGCGAAAACTAATAGATTCTATGCTAGATTCAGTAATCATGTTATTTATTTCCGAGGTAGCAATATTGTTAAATCAACTGTGCGAAAATCTTATTTAAACATTTTTGTTTTGATTATATTATAATTATATCGTAATCTTGTTACGAAAGAAAAGAATGAAAAATTGTTGGATTTAGAACATGATTAAGGTTGTTATTACCTATTTATAATATTTTAACTGAAGCAGGCTCTAGTTTCGTTTCTAAATAAACTGAAGTTATCTTCAAAAAATGAAAGATTTATATAGCGAGAAAAGATGAGAAACGATAGGTAGTTTAAGCAGAGGTCAAAAGATTTCTCCATAAACTATAGAGAAAATGAGAGAGAAAGCTTTGAACAGACCACCGATATCTAAGCAAACTAAAAAAAAATGTATTGCACACACAAGACCCGTTGTTTTATTTAATTTTAATGGTACGGTTAACGGTGAATATTCTACTATTTTAGATGCAACTAAATCTATAAATTGTGCTGAAAGAACTATAAGAAGAGCACTAAAAACTAACATATAATTAAAGAGAAGATGAATAGTAAAAGATCTTTTAAGTCAATATTGATCTTATATTATCATTTCATTATAATTTAATTCATATTTAATTATATTCTCATGAGTAAAAATATTTTGGCAATTTTACAGATAAAGAAACATGAAATTGGTATAACCCTGCAAGTATATAGAATAGTCTTTAGGGATTATTTGGCGATATTAGTGAAAACTATCAAAGAAATTTCAACTTTAAGATCGGCGGTTATGTAAACAATCGCGACAGATTGGGTTACTAGTGGGTGGCTTAAATGCTGCTTAATGCATAGTCGTAATTTTTAGTAAAATTAGGTTGATTAATAGAATAAACGCGGGCTTATTATAGCTTATTTATCAATAAGTAAGTTTGTATGAAGAGTAAAGCTTATACTATTTGAATTTGGGAATGAGGGTTTTTACTTTTAGTCTTGAGGTTACTGGTTTTTCAAAAAATAGATTAAATGCCCAATATTAACAGAAAAAGTATTAAATAATCATAAAAATGAATGAGAGTGGCTATCGGGTTTTGCTGAGGTGGAGTCTTTGTTTTCCATATCCAAAATGAGTTCTTTAACGTTTAGAGTAAAATTACATTATGATGATATGAATACACTGATGTATATCCAAAATTTACTAAGTAAGTTGGAAAAACGCTAAACATTCTAGATTTAAACTTGAAATATTTTTAATATTAAATAATATGGGTAATTTTCTCCTGCAAATCATTCATTTAAAATAACCGAGATATAATTAAGAATATATTTCGATTACTATAATAAAAAGCTTGTATATAGATTGTACAGGAGGATGAAAATTTAATTTTTTATATAGGACTAGTTCAGCTATTACAGTTGCTAATACTTATATATTGATTGGATGAGTCAAACCTTTTACTGCGGGTTCCCTAATATTGACCTAAGAAATATTAATAAATAACCAAAAGAAATTAGAATAGTTTGTGAGATTTTATGAGACTGAATCCTTGTTTTATATAAACACTATAGGTAGGTTGATTTTTTCAATTGTTTACATTCTGACGATTTCGGAGCTGTTTTATACAATTCTTACTAAGTAAAATAGCTAAAAGTGAAATAGGGAGGAATGAAAAAAAAAAGAATACAAGAAATGCATATAGTTTTATGATTAGTAAATTAATAGATAGGTGTGAAATCATTCTACCTATATTTAATAAGTTATGAAAACATTTAAACATTTAGATTTTTAAGATTTTCAAAAAGCCGCTGAAATTAAATTTTTCTTACGTAAATAAAGAGGAACTTTATCAGATTTTGAATTTAAAGTCCAAAATGAATATCCAAAGAACTTGTTTTGATATAAATCCCTTGCCTAAACGTGAATTAACTTATTTTGTCTAGGTTAAGGGTACCTTTTCTTCTACCCAAAATTACAACCACTTCTTTGTAAATATCCGCAGTAAAAATTAACAATTTTTATATGAAAATCAAGAATTAGTAATATTCCTTCATCAGTAAAGTGGGTTTTAAAATCAATTAGTTCTACTATTGCTTTCAAAAGTGAAAAATTATTAATTTATTACATGACTTAGGTAAAAGGTTTAAGTTAAAAGAAGGTAAAATATAATTAAATCAATCATTGACGGAGGTTACAAACAGCAGCATAGAAAGCAGTATAATTTGTTAGATCTTTATTTTTGTAGATATAGCTAGTTCAAATATGAGATTTTTTTTCAAAACCAAATAAAAAGAATGTTGAGTAACATGAAATTTGGTTCGAAAATGGTTTTGCGGAGGTAATATAGAAACACCAGCCTCTTCTATAAATCCAACTAAGTAGCCATCTTCTGTAATAAGACAATGCAAATTTATTTTCGGAAGATAATGTTTACATTTAGAAAAGCAGATATTAAACTTGGAGAAAGCCCATTATTCATACTAGCTTTAAAGGATAAAATCTTAGATAAAACTTCCATATTTAAATGTCCTTCACCAGATATCACTTCAACTATTACTCAAAATAAATGACAATCTAAGGATTTTTTGGAAATTAGGGGGGGGGGGTATTTTAAAAAATAATAACAACGTTTACAATGTCTCTAAATTTAGTAACAGTACGGAATACTGTATTATTTTTAATATTCGGTGTTATATATCCTAATCCATTAAAATACTTTTTAAGAACATCGTTCATATATTTGTAAACAAAACTGAAATATCACCACCGTTTTTCAAATTATTCAAGTATCCGTTCATTTAGTAATATAAACATGGAAACCATAACCCTTACCGTTTGTAAATCCTGTACCAGTATTGAGATGCAGTGATACATTACGAAAATACAACGTATAATGATTTATAATCTTAGTGAGATTACCTCAACTCTTAGGAAATAAAAACGCGGAATTTACAACTGGAGTAATAACATTACCTTGTAAAAGTAAAGGTAATCCTTTGTTATAGGCAACTTTTAAGATTATGAATTTATACTCTTCAAGGATGTATAGGGATGGCCTCACCATYAATGAAATTATGCCGCGTCCAATCTCCTTTAAATTCATAATTATCATTATCAAGTAAAAGATTAATCATATTAAATCATGTGAAGCTTTTATACCGTTTGATATTGAAAACAAATGGAATTTCAACTTATTTTCATTTTATATGTGATATATAACATTACTTATTAACACTTCGCCTTTAGATTTTTTATTGAGTGTTGTATGAAATGAGGAATATATATTTGCTTTAATATTATTTTTACCTGCGATTTGTTCCCCTTTATCTCCAACTGTTTGGGCAATTGATATATTTAATAATGAACTTGAACTCGAACTTAAATGAATCATAATATATAATATATTCAAATGTATTATAACGAGATAGAATATTCATTTTATCTCTAGCATCTAATGTAACATTATAACAATATCGATCGACGGCATAAATTCAATTTTAATTATATATTACCTAGCAATCATTTATTGGAGTACTAAGGTAATGTAATAAATTACCTGCAATATATCACTATATTGCTTAAACCATACCATAATATGGAAAATGTTATAACACCACTTAATAGTCGTATTTAAAAGGACTTCCCTCTTTCTTTTTTTTTTGATAAAAGAAGGGATGTTCAACGGGCGCCCACCCACTCCTTACAGGGGCGGGAGCCCGTGCAACTTCTAATGTTTTTAACGTCTAGTCGTTTAAGATTTTACGTATTTTGATTATACATAAATTTCTTGCTGATTGTCTATAAAATCATGAAGATATCCCAGCAATTTATTAAATTTTACATGCGCTCTATAATTCAACGCACTATTATAATTGAATTTTAGGGTTAATTTATGTCATTTTTACCTCCTAACCCGCCGGCACCCCCAATACTAATTGTTATTGACAACTTCTCAGAAAATTATACAACTTTTACTGAAAACAAATCCTTTAATATATATCGCCACAACTAAAAATGAAACTTTTAATACTTAATCCCAATTTTTATTAGTATTCATACCTGCTTTTATTTCTAATATTTTAGGTCTTTTATCAAAGGATATTTATTGTGTATTAATAAATCAATAGTTTTAAAATCCTCAAAATCTTTTACCTTCGTACCTAATATTAAATACTTGTCGAAAAAAGTAATAATTTTATTGATATTATCTTCGAAATTTTCGACAATAAATTCTCCTGTCTCATATATAGAATGAGAACAGTATTGACCACGACCAAAATATTGAATTAAGTATTTCAACAATTCAGCGGCCCTATTCATTTGTTAAATAGAAAATCTTAATTGTAATTGCATACCAATTTTGTAATTTAAGTCTCTTTATTATAAATAAAAAAAAATCCCTTACCCGATGCAAAACCTGCAACTAAATAAGGATCAAAATTTTTATAAGTTTGTATAGAACGTTTTTCATCAGGAATAGTATGAAAAAAATATTCTTTTAATAAGGGTGTTAATGAGGCTCTTAAATAATTTCTTGTAAACCTTTAGAAGTAATATATTTTTCTTTCTCTATTAATTCCATGACAGCCTTAAATGATGAAAAGTCCGCTTCCTTTTGAGTCAATGAATGATACTTTTAAAAATGGTTTATGAATATTTTTAAACTTTTGATGAAAGTAATAGAATATACTATACTTTTTCTTGTATTTGTTATTCTAATACCTCCTACTCCAAAAAAAAATGAATATTGTTTTATATATCAATATCCTTTATATGTAATTTAATAATGAAAATAGGACTTGCCCTCCTAGGATCAATAACAAAAATAGAACTAACCCTCCTAGGAGGGTTTGTCCAATAGGCTCCCGCTCCTCCTGGGGTGGCCGCCCAAAGGACCAACTTGTTAACCTACTTTATATAAGTTAGATTTTTTTTATTCTTACTACGAAACTAGACTCTCCAACTAAAAACCCTGTAACAAAGAAAAGATTAAGTTTATTATCCAACACTTTTTTTTATTGATGTTATAACTTTAATTTTTGTAGTATTTTGAAGTTAGTTGTATAATTATCACATAACAACTTATTGGTACTATTAAACTTATTTAAAGCGAAAAACAAATACCCTATAGTAAATATAATTACTATTAAATTAAAACAATTAGTTCAATAAAACGCATGGTTCACTAAGTGGAATAAAGCCAAATTGTACGAAGATAAACCAATATCTATAACCATCATTCCCAATTGCTCATTATACTGAAAGTATAATTTGGACCATTTCTTTATTAATCTATGTATTTATCTCACCTATCCTTAAATAAGACTCATTCCTGTAATTTTTGGATGTCTTTACAATTTAAAGATAGTGTTTTGAAAAAAAAATTCTTTTGTTAAGTTAATTATCTTTTGGTTTTTGATTTTTAAAGCATATTTGGAAAAATAATTATCTATAATGTTAAAGGCTTCCTATTTTCCGTAAATAACATACTTCAAAGCCTTGGCTTTGGGGCTAGTAATATATATTATTCCAGAATAAAGGTTTATTTAAAGCTCTAATAAAAAAAATTCTAACTAGCATGAATAAAGATTTGACCACTTTTTTTGTGTAAAAAAATATAGCCGTCGCTATCAATAAACCCACTCAACCAACCATTCTAGTAAGTTAAGGGTTTAGTATATAACAGTTCTATTTCCTATTGTTCGCATAATATATTTATTTGCAATAAACGAGTTGGATATTTATTGAACCGTTTACAGCATTAATTAAAGTTATTCAACCTTTTTGACTTGTTAACTGGTATCTTAAGGCATTTTCGTTAGCTTTAGTATATATAGAACCTCCAAATTCATGTTTTATTTCATATAAGACTTGTTCATCTCTAATATCTATAATAACGGTAAAACGGGAATCCCTTTTTTAGATAAATTAAAGTAACTATCTCCATCTATTACACCAGCTAGTCATTCATTAAAAGCTAGTGAGGACGGATTATGATTYTCTTTATTCACAGCCCCTCGGCCCAGGACCAGGCCTTCGGACAAGACCGACGTAATTCTTTTATGAAAATTGGTATCGATGCCAATTTTCATAAAAAACAAGGGCCGAAGCGTTGTTACTGTTTCTACGTTCTTTTTTATTCAACAAGGCTACCCTTATTATTGATTTCCAGAGGTATTATTTCTACCCTTACTTTTATCCTATACAAAAAATAATACATAAGGATAACATAAATTAATTCATAAACACAAAAATTAAATAAATAAATGAATATCAGACGTATGGCCTCTGGGATTCCTACTAACATGCATAAAATATTAACCTTTCATTTTACTGACTTTATAGTAATGAACCTATAGTGGTACTGTCTCCAAATATAAATATATAACGTAGAAAATGAATTGAAAAGGATAATACTAATATAATTATAATATAAATAATTATGAGCTTTGGTTATCTGCGAATTATTATCCTTAAGATAACGCCAACGCATATGATCTGATGCCTGAAATTATTAATGACTTTTCGAGCCAATTCACTCATTGTGGAATAGTCTATGATTTTTTTGATATCTTGTTGGAATAGACCAACTAGGGAGCTAAATGAAGTAATTATTTCTCCTAAATAAAGGCATATTTTCAACACAGTACTACTATATTCTATTAAAGGAGATTAACGCATCAAAATGTAAGCTCCCGCTGTTCATTTGTGTTAGTTATTCTTTAACGAGATTAGGATTTTTTCTATAGAAACAACATGAATGTACTTATAGTTTTCCTGTTCCTGCATCTTGAATCTATGTAAAATTAGTTATTTTCTTATATATATATCATAAATTTAATATGTAATAATTCTTTTATTACCAGAAGCGGCGATTCTCTAAGAGCTATTTTACTCTAGATACTTACTATGACCTATATATATCTACCCCATCCCCTACTCAGAGCAACCTCTAATGAGAATAGACAGACACTGTTGGTAAGTAAACCAATTTACCTTGGTGTTTAAATTTATTAATTTTTACCGCTCGGTTTGAAACTGAAGACCGACCTGTACCAAAGAACTTAGCACAGTCATTAAAAGAATTAAACGTTCAGAGAACATTTCCAGTGACTCCATCCACTAATATAATAGATATGGCTTTATTTTGTTTCTAGTATTTTGAGTACCTATTTAATGATTTAATAAATGTTTTACCTTTCTTTATGCATAATTAGAAGGTCCACTTAGTAATTTGGTTATCTCAGCCTCCAGTAAGGCTCTGCCAATTGAAAGGTACGAGAAAGAAGATAAACCGTAATTATTCATTTGTTGAGTAATACGTTTAATTAAAGCCTTACCTTCTAGAAGATAATATGATCCCATATTACGTCAATTTAAAATATATTTTCAATCATAGTAATCTAAATATTTCCTACTTTGTGAGGTAAGGCTGTCAAAGAGATTATGACTTTTTCTATAAATACTTTACGTTTTGTAGTTATGAAAAATACCTCTGTAGTTTCTATTGAGTAAACATTGGCAACACTATTTCTGTCCACAGCTTCACTACCCAGTTCAACAGAGGCTAAATTATGTAAAAAGGATACCATAGCATATAATAAAGCTTTATTTCCTTTTTTAATAAGACCAAAGGTCAAAGATCTGGGCCGGAGGCCCTGATCAGCGCTCCATGCAGATCTACTATTTACATCGTAGCTAAATCAACCGTCCCCTTCAACGAAACCTAATAATCAATTAGCAGTTATATTGAAATGATTAGGCGACAAATTAAAATTAGCTCTTTTACTGTTCATACCACGAACAATATTATCTATAATAATTTTTAACTCTTTATGAGCTTATTGGCTATTATTCTTCGTATAAATCTTATAGCCACGTTCAAAATCTAAGAAATTAAGATTTTGAGTTGTATTTAAACAGTATTAAGAAATAATTTCACTAATTTCCGCAATTTCTTATTGATTGTTAAAAATAAATCTAGCATATTTGGAATTTACAGTTATTTTACTAAAACCTAAAGAGTGACGAATATATTATAATATACTTTAATCGTCTAAGTGTAACTCAAATACGAAATTAAATTAAAAGGAATTATTCTTACGTTTAACAATAAGGAAGCATCCTTCAGCATCGGTTAAACCCCTAAAGAATTAAATGAAACTACGAGATAATACAAGTTTATTAAAGGTTAACCAAAGGTTATAGGGGATTGATCTATATTATCTTTAGTTGTACAAATCTCCCGAGATTTTAATTGTGCACCAATATACCCTAAACAATCTATAGAATTGTTATGAGAAACCCAGGAAGTATTAGAATATATATATCGTAATAACCCATCGAAGAAGAGTAAGTCAATGACGTAATACATAACAAGACTAAAATATATAAAAGAACTAAAAATATTTTCTTCAAAAAAAAAAATGTTCATCATCCCCTCTCTCCAACAGGGGAGAGGAGACGAAGAACTTCCCCTCTTTTTGATAAAAAGAGGGGATGTTCAACGGGCGCCAACCCGCCCTTTACAGGAGAGTGAGCCTGTGGACGATAAATAAATCATGAGGCAAGATGCCGTTTATTGATGTTAGTTATTCTTTAACAAGCATTAAATGTAAAATATATTTTTTATACTTTTCAATAACATAATAAGTATCCTTAAGGATCGGACTGGATATTTAACTTTTATGTTTTTTTATTCATTTATTTGTGCTGTAAGCTCAAAGAATGAATTTTATTTAAACCCTTTAATTCTTCAAATAATGTTTATATTTTACATCATTCAGTAAAAGTACAAGACTTTTTCGTTTTTGAAGGATATCTCTTTAAATAATTAACCATTAAATTTAAAAAATAAATAAAGAAGGAATTATCAATTTTCAATCTCTCATATGTTTACAATATTTTATATTTTGCCCCTAGAACTAGATCTAAGAGCAGGCCTTGTGCCTAGTCCTATGCTGAAGGGCTAACATTAAGTATGAGAATAATATCATGTAAAATATAAAATTCTTTTTGAATGATAAATTTCTAAAAAAGTAATTTATAAATTTGTTCTTTATTATACTGATCTTCCTCAGCAAAATCAGAGAGCTCTAAACGAGTCAAACTACAAACTTCTGGTGCCATAGCGTATCAATATAACCTGATAATTATCCTGTAATGAAACTAGCCTTCATAATTCTATCTAGAAATCAAATTTTGAGTATTGATTATTAAAAACATTTAATCAAGTTTTAAATTCTGGTTTTTTATTAACTGTGCACAAATTACCATTAAATCAAGAAACTAATCTATAAAAATTATCTACGGATGTAATATCAAAATATACAATTCTACTATCTGAACTCCTCGAAAGGTGAGTTCGTCATTACCTAAATCTTTTATTAATACTTTACTAAAACCCAGTTCCTTTTTATGTCATAAATAACTTGTAAATCTGCGTGAAGCACTGATTAGGGCCTCCGGCTCAAATCTTTTATGTTTACAACCACCACCAACATCAATATAAAATATAATTTATTGAAAATAACCGTAAAACCAGTAAACCATTATAAAAATCTGGGATTAATTTTTTAATCTTTAACATTGTGGTTTGAACAATTATCAAACCTAAAAGTTATATCGCGTACGATCTCTGAGAAGCCCTATCACAAGGTTTCCTGCGGATTTTCTATTGTATAATCTTTAAGATTATTCCGTTTTAAATGTATTATACCGACCGGAATGATATCAACACACATAAAAATGTCAATATCTTTAAAACGTACTTAAATCTTTAGGATGTTCCCACATATAGCAAAATCGAAATAGATTGATTCACACCAATCCACGGCAACATACAACTCTAATAACAAGTAGCATGATTTTGTCTCTGACAAATTCAATGTTTAAATAAATATAAAATACATGAAATCTTTTGTTCCTACCATCCAATTACAACAGGTTACCTTAGTTACCACTTTTATCCGTGTACTTTCTTAATAGGGTTGCAGCATATTTATCTACATACTCATATCAAAAAAGTACCCGGTAAAAGGTATAATTATATTAGATACAACTTTAATACTTTAAAATGAAATATCATATCTTTATCTACCAGAATAAGGTCGTCATTAACATTCCCGCAGCCTAATTTATAAATAATCCTTTCTAACTTTAGTCTTTTAGTTACACGGAACGAAAGCTTTTAAAAAATAACCTAATTTCCTATTAGCCTTAACATAATTTAAAATGTTCCGACTTCTTAAACAAATGCTATTCAGGAAGGATTTCATAAAGTTTCACTTGGTCTATATTCAGGTTTTACTAAAGGTACTATATTAGAATAAGCTTCTATCACAGTTTTAGGTAAACCTTTAGTAAATACTGATTTTATGGATACTAATTTAGAAAACGTTGGGTCCGTAAAACGTTTCCTATTTACTATAATATATAAGCCCCCTCCCTTGTTTCACATTAGAATTTAAAATCAAAAATATTAGTGAAGGAGGAAATTATTCAAAATGCTTACGAATATAAGTGCTGCAGCTTTAGGTGAAGATATCTCAAAAGAATACATATTACCTTACTTACTAATTCAACCAACTCCTCCAAAATCATCCTTAACTCTCTTTGATAATTTAAAATTTAAAAGGATTTACTTATCTACTGAGAAAACAATGCTTGCATTATAACCAAAAGGGCTATAAGAATATTTACCGTAAACGCATTGAGAAACTTCCATCCCCATCCACATAACCTGTAATAAAGTAAGGATCTAAAGGTAGACTACCCTTCTCCTTATCTTTTAAACTAATTGTATTAACTTGTTTATTATTATTTAAAAATAAGATATCATTGCGTAAAGTCTCTCCAGAACCCTCTCTAATATTAGATATTTACCTTGGTAATAACCCATCTATAGTATACGAAGTAAAGGTACCTCTTACTAAATATATTAATTATAAATAATTATCTATTAGTTAAGTTTATGGCGGATTTTCTATTATTACATCCATGAGATTTTTACATTCCATTTTCTATTAAACAAATTAGAGGTACTAAATTAAGAAGTTCTCCAGATAGTGATTTGATCATTATTGATTCAGATCGCTAAACCGAAACAATATTAAATAGTTATAAACAACAATTAATTAACTTTTCTGAATAGAAATTGATCATTAAAATATAATATCTACAGATTTTTTTTTCTATGTTTATTCATACTATATGCTAATAACTTTAATTTAGCCTAACCTCCTTCCTGAGTAAGATGCCCTTTTGAATAATGGAAACTCTGGATTAAAGATTGGAAATCTAGGTATTTGACTCCATATATAGAATACTTATGAAAAAAAAGGGATGATTGTGTGGATTAGATATATCTTCGGTTTTTAAAACTGAGATATCATATCTATCTCTCCCTGAAGAAGGTCTAATAAATTTACCGCAACCTCAAGTATTAATAATTATTTCTAAAACGACGAAATCCCCCCTTTCATGTGGAGTTATACGAAATATTGGCCTAAAATTAGAACCTAATTTACAGCTAGCTGCTTTAGCATAACCTAAGCTAAATGACCCATCTTCTGCGTAAATCCTGCTATTCAGTAGGGGTTTAATCAAGTTTTGATTGGTATATGCTTGAGATTTACTATAAGTACTATATTGAGATAGTCTTCTAATACTGCTTAATATAACCCTTTAGGAAAACAGATTTTATTGCTAATACTTTATAAAAGCCCCCTTTGGTAAAATGCTCCTTATTAGCCACAATATCTAAGACTTTAAAAGTTTTAAATGAACTTACTAAAAAAAACAGAAATACGACTCGTTTACAATCGCCATATTTTTTTTTATTGTTTTTCATCCCCTCTCCCCTGTTGGGATGAGGGGATGAAGAACAAAACTAAAAAAAACATTAGTTTAGCGGGATGGAAAAATAAAAATCTATGGTTTTCATTTTTCCAGGGATCCCGTTGAACATCCCCTTTTTTTATAAAAAGAGGGGAAATTATTTTTTATAAAAGAAGGGGCTCTGAAGAACGAGGAGCCCCCTGAAGAACTAGTTTGAAGAGGGTAATCTTCAAAATGTTTACGAACGTTTAGAAGTGTTTTAATTGAAGACACTTCATAGTAATACATCATACCTGACTTGCTAATTGAGCCTACCTCCCTAAATAATATTGCACTTTTGCCAATAATTTAATATTTCAATCATTTATTTAGCCACCTATCGAGAAAAATACGCTTAATCTATAACCAAATACACTTGAACTGTTTTAGCGTAAACGTACAGAGAAACTTCATTCTCCATCTATATAACCTGTAATGAAATTTGGATTTAAAGAAAGRACTCCCTCTGGTTTAGAGGGACACCCCTCATTTAAAAAATTAATATTGTTATCTTTATTATTAGATGCTGTATTATRTATTACCATCGTGGCCGGTTTCATAATCTTTACCCTTACTAAACAAACCAGTTTGCCGTGGGGAGCGAACTTGTTTGCCATCCCTCCAGAATAAGTTTGGAGGGATGACAAACTTGAGTGTATAGAATGAAGGGAAACCTGATTACATACAATTAAGATATATTTACTAAAATGCCGACTATAATCCGTACGAACCTAAAAAAATATTTTGACGTACACACGCTATTTATATGAAAAGATTTTTGGAAGAGCGATTTATCCTCATCATTCTTTCTACTACCTTTCTCAAGGCTGCTTAAGCACAGCTTAACCAAATAAAAACTTAGCCTCCCCTTCCTCTATCTATTATAGGGGGTGAGTATGTAAGAGAGGAGGAGGGGGTGGTGATAATGGGGGGTTATTTGGTAACTACCGTCTACTCGTTGCTCTTTTCCCGCACCTTTTTATCCATATTCGTTAATCTTAACTTTATTTAACTACGACTAATTATCGGTATTTATATTCCCTCATCATTAACACCATGGAAGGAACGAGGTTAGATCCGTGATTGTCCTTTCTTTTCATCACTCAATACTTATTACTATACCTTACACATTACAGCAGGTCTCCTCTAAACTTTTCATTAGGGGTTTAGTATATTAAGGCGAGGAGTTCCCCGGAGTTTGGTTCTATTATTAGCCAGTTTCCTAGTAGCTCACACTAGATCCATCCGTTTATAGGAGCGCTAATTAGAGTAAGCGATTCTGTTAAACCCCCTGTATTTATCTATATAACAAAACACATTTTTATATCTTTATAGCTAAATTGTAACTGGAAAAATTACTTGACCTAGCCTTTTTAATTATATTCYATAGTTAAGATGATATGTGTAGTTAGTTTACTTAAGCACTACCTTCAAAATTGMCTTTTTTGGTAAGTGAGCGCGCTACAATCTAAAGACCCCCCCCCTAGTCTAGGTAAGTCCTAGTCAAACCTGTCATATTTAGAAGACACCACGAAATTTATTTGTAGGTTAGCTTAAGCTTAGTATGGATGTTATAAGATACCACTGCAAGAGGCTGAACTACCCTGTAAATAACTATATATAGCTGATGAGTGCGCTCCTACCCTCTAAAACTTTCGATTTATATTCATGCTAGATGTTAAACTTTTGATTTGAAATAAGCTCTCTGGAGTCAAGTGAGACTTCTAATTATGTCCACACCTAAAACAAAATCCCCTAAATCTGAATTTTTTGCCCCCATACATTCGATGTAATTTAAAAAAAGGAACTACAATATCAGTTAAATGTGCACTACTTGAGATGGCCATAACTCATTCCTTTTTCATTTTACGCATAATTCTTACAGAACCAAACCCTAAATAGTCTCTAATTATCTCTAAAACTATAAAATCCCGCTCATGCTGGGAAATACGAAAAACAGCTTGACATGAATATTATATATTCATTCTAGGAGATTTATAACATCTTAAAATGTTCCGTCAGCTTGCGTAAAACCAGCAATTCAATTTCCATTTAATTTATAAGAGTTAGGTATAAATACGGGTTTGATCATAGAAGACATATCAGGGAAAGCAGCTTTTACCCTATCATTAAAACCATTWGGAAATACAGATTTAATAGCTAAGATCCCTAAAAGCCCAGAGAAAATTGAATGATATTTTCTATCAATTGACTCAAATTTGGACCATTATATAAAATGTATATACTTCGAAAGTTTGTAGCGGATAATTTGTAAAATGATCTAAAACCTTTCTTAATTGATTTTCATTCTTTATCATGTAATGATAAGTGTTTTTATATTTCGAAATTATACCGTAACCTTCGAAAAAAGATTGAACTAACTCTAATAATTTAAGGTTTAAAGGATTGACCTCTGCAACTACTTTATATTCTAGACCTATATTTTTGAATTGTTGGTCTCCCGCCATAGGCGGCGGAGGACCTTCCCCTGGCGGGTGTCTTCTGAATGAAAAATCACCCCTTCCGGTGGTTAGTCATCCATTTTAGACCTATATTTTTGAATTGTTGGTCTCCCGCCATAGGCGGCGGAGGACCTTCCCCTGGCGGGTGTCTTCTGAATGAAAAATCACCCCTTCCGGTGGTTAGTCATCCATTTATTTATTTATTTATTTTTTTTTTTATTTTTATTTTTTTTTTTTTGCTGGGCAAAAAAAAAAAAAAAGAAAAAAAAGGAAAACCTACGGAGTGCCCGCCGCAGGAGGGCGGGGACCCCGTTCGTCTTCCAGTCATCGCCGCCTAGCGGTGACGACGACCAGAAGACCTAACGACTAGCCAAATTTACAGGTCGGATCTTTTCTTAAAACAATGAAAAAAAAAAAAAAAGAAAAAAAAGGAAAACCTACGGAGTGCCCGCCGCAGGAGGGCGGGGACCCCGTTCGTCTTCCAGTCATCGCCGCCTAGCGGTGACGACGACCAGAAGACCTAACGACTAGCCAAATTTACAGGTCGGATCTTTTCTTAAAACAATGTATAATGAACCATCTCCATCCGTAAATCCTGTAACAAACCAGGGATTTAATTGCAAATTTTCGGTTTTAACCTCTAAAGATCAACCTCACGATCCAATTTACTTTTCAGATTACTTACATAGTATCTTATACCTTTAACATGGTTATACTGATATGTTAAACGTCTTCCTTGAGTTTTAAGGAGTAATGGGGAGGCGCTCGATAATTTTATAGGGCTATAATATAGAAAACATGTAAAAGATATAATAGACAATAAATAATTTATAATATTAAATAAATGTTATGCGAGGTTATCAATAATTTACATTATTATTCGGACCATGTCTTTACATATTACATAAATCTATTTTTAGAATATGTACTTCATATATAACCTCTAAAGGTCCATAATTTTCTAATTAATTTACCCTGCAAATCGTCTTTATGGATGTTCTTGCAATTTATGAAGTTTAAGGAAAGCCCTATATCTTCAACCTTCCCCAATTTCACGGTGTAATTTAACAATTTCTAATTATCCAAATACACCTGTCAAAAATGAAAAATGAACATAAATCTTACCCAACCCCACCTTTTTTAGTTAATTTCATAGCGCAGGATTTCCATCCATAGAAATAGTCGATGAAAAATTACAGGAACCCTACAGCCCAGGACCAGCTACAGGGTTGGCCCTGTGGCTGAGCCGAAAGGCGGGGTAAATAAAAATAGATCTTTTTATTTATAGATAATATTCGACTATACATTAAGCAGCATTTAAGCCACCACATGGTGATCTAGTCTGTAGCGATATATTAAAATACCGGAAGGTCTTAGCTAGGTGGTACATCTTGACCGTTATCACCTAAGTAGCCTATTACAGATATTAAAGATAATTTTAGTGAGTGTGTTCCCCCCAAAAGAATATTTTATTCTATTAGGGGCCGGGTGCACAAAGATAAATTATTCATTTTCAAAATTATATCAATAGTTCTGTTACTCATAACCTAACATACTAGCCATTCTCTTCTTCAATAATTCTGCGGAACTGCCGCATGATAAAAAGGAAAAGGGGGGGGGGGATCTAATAAGAGAAGAGGCGACTAAAAAACAGTAAATATTATACAAAACTTAATTAATAATAAATAGTAAGATAATCAGTTTAAGTGCTGCACCTAGATAAGATTCTTCCCCAGCAGGCAGGGGAAGAATCTTACTACGTGCGCGTGCGCTCAAACAAACCTACTAACTACTAAATTAACTAATCTATATCTATATCATCGTCTGCGATGGTTTTTAAAATCAAAATAATAATATCTAAAGAATTTTGGTATAATAATTAGTTTCATAATTATATACTGAACCACTATCGTCTCTAACATTAGATGAAGAATTAGCATTAGATGAAGAAGGAGAAGGTGAAGAAACAAAAGACAGTGCTGAAGGAAGAGAATGTGAAAGTGGTGAAAGAAGTGAAGGAAGTGAATGACGTAAAGAACCAGAACCAGAACCAGAACTACTACCATTATCATTGTTACGAGAACGTTTATTATCACCTTAAGTCTTGGTATATTCGTATAATCTTTTATTATATTTACTCTTTTTTGAGTCATATACTACTAACTTGTTAATATCACTTGATATTTAATCTAGTTTTTAATTCAAGGCTTTTTTCTCCTCTTTAAAATAATCTTTTATCCCTTATAAACTTTCCTTGATTGTTGTATTACCGGAGTCCTGGTCAAAAAAGGATGAAAACTCTTCCTTTAAATCATTCAAATGACTGTTGGACTGTTTAGCTTGTTCTGGCAACCTTCGATCCAAATCTTYCGCCTTCTGAATATTACTAAGAATTTCATTATTATCCTTCAAAGTTTCTTTTAAATCCTTTTTAGATTTACRCAACACGGAGAACTGTTCATGTTTAGAATTTATTTTAAACACTCCTTTATTTGATGAACCACCATCACCACCACCACTACTATCCAGTATAGCAAATATGTATGGATAAGGAGAAACAGCTTCTAGTAATTCAGGTATATTGTTAAACACATCAGATCTACTTTGACGGGAAAGGGGGGGGGGCCAGTTTAGTGAGTGCGCCCCTATAATAAAATATTCTTTTGGGGGCACACTCACCAGATTGACCAATTGGAATTTTCATACTTACCTAAAAACATTTAGTTTAATCCTGACTATTTTTATACCTCCTTTTTTTTACTCTGATAAAAATGAGCCGTATGAGATTATTGTTAAACTTTGGACGTTCAACCATTTGCGACTAGATATAGCTATTGGCAGTCAGACATGAAGCAAAAAAAGAAAAAAAAGTTTTTTTTTCTTGGACTATATCTTTATATAGTAATAATGTATTAGCCATATACTTTTRGTGTAGTCTCTGAGGATTTTTCCAGATAATTAACCTGTTAACCTCCTTTGTCCGACTCCTTTATAATATTTGTATTACTTTTTATTTAACACGGTTTTTATAGTTTTTAGATAACACTTACCATATCATTATCTGTAGGATTATAATCAAGATTAAACAAGCTTATATAGGGCGGCGCACAGCACCCCCAAACAAGTGTCGCAAGGATAATAAGCCGGTAAGACATTTTATGACGCAAGTGTAGACAGGTAATTTTTATACAAAAAGAAATAAAGGTTTGGATAATAAATAGTTTATCTTATTTATTACTTAACAAAGGTACTTTTATTATGCTTTTTATTAAGCTAACTTTTGAAGAAAATGATCCTGTTTAATATCAGATGGTTTTTTTTTTTCTATAATCATAAACTTCTTTTTTTTTCAAAGGAAATATACTTAGAGTATAATTTATATCAACTTAAGTATTCAACCAGAAAATCACAATTAAAATAAGAAATATCAAGACAAAACATTCCATCTCTTGGTAATACCTACCCTACCTCAATTTAAATCAGTAAAATCTTTCTAACTCGGCATATTTTAAACTAAATTAATTTTTGTTTCTATATGTTCCCTATCTTTACGTATAGAAATGGTAAAGCATCCTTCAGCATCAATAAAACCCCCCCGCTAATCAGCTGTCATTTAAAGAAGGGTTAAATATATAAGGTTTAATTATAATCTCGGTATTATTTTTGATATTGTAATTAAGAACCTAGTTATAAAATTGTTTGGGTCTTTGAAAGATTACTATTCAATATAAAGTAAAAATAACTTTGTTGGTTTTCACTTTAAATATTGCATAATTTTTATATGAACTTGCTTCATATTAAGTTCATTTTCAATAATAATAGTAAATCTATCAAATGTAAATGAATAGAAAAAATTGATTTTCCACCTGATGAAACCAAAGATCCATACCCTCTATAAAACCAATAAATAAAAATAAAGGTTTTGATAATGCAATTTATTAATTAATTTGCTATAAACGGTTAATTAATCAAATTCCTGCTGATTGTTTCTGAGTATTCGAAATTTTGATATGTCAGTGTTAACTTGAGACAACTACGGTTGAACAGATTGAAAGAATCATTTTTTTTTAGAAAGAGAATTTTTATTAGGATATCCTTTGATAATTTAGGTTATTTAAACTTATTTAATCAAGATAATGAAATATTAGAAATATACGGATCTATTAAACATTTTAACTTTAAATGCGATTCTTAAGAAATTATAATTAAAATACTACTCCCTTTTCTTTCTAATACTTAAATTATTTAAGATTTAATAAGTWAAACATTCATTAATCTAACTCCCTCAACTAAAGAAAAAGAATTAATAATTAACATTATATTTGTATCGCTACTCAATACTTTAGAAGCCAAAATTAAATGGGATCTTGCCTCTCTAGTTAACCAAAAAAATATTAACCGTAATCATTTTGGTTTCGGGCTTATCCTCATTTTCAATATTGTAAAATACACTACATAATTCTGTAAAACAATGTATAGAAAATGTTCGTAATTCCGTCACGCGAGCTAACTTGATTTTTCTATTATATATTTAAGGATACATTGAACAAAAGGGAGACAATAAATAATAAAAATATACAATATATATAGAATATTCTGAAGGAGATAAATCTAAACCTAAACAAGGTATGGAATAAGTTCTATCTCGTTCATTTATTTAACGGATAGCTCTATTTAAAGCTTCTATTATTGGTGTACGCAGATAATAATCCGCTATACCTAAAAAAATAAATTAATATAAAAGAGAAAAAAAAGGGGGGTCCTTCAGGACCCCCCCTCCTCCTCCTTTGACTTGTTTGTGGGACAAAATTGTTTTATCACCCGAACAAGTTTTAGGAACGAGAACTGGTTTAACTTATTTTACGGATTATTATATAACCTTAAGACAAAGATAGAAATTATTTTCTCCTTAAATTCGTTCCCTTGTTTATTTTATTAATCTCCTCTAAACCTTTTGAAGTCAGATGAGTTTTATTGTTTATTAATTCAGCGACTTTACATTAATCTGCCAAATCTAAACACTTAATTCCAATCGAAGGATACTTTTGAAAATCGGAATTAATTTATTGGATAAATTCTTAAAGTGAGTTATTTTATAGTCTACCGCTCCACCTCCAGATCTAATATCAAGATTCCAACAACCTGAATATTCTATTAAGATATCATCTCGAGAATGTTGAGCAATTGAAAAACGCAAAACAACTTTTTCTCCTAATGGTAAAGTTAAAGATTTACTTCAAATAATAAAAAAACTTCCATGTAAACCCCGATAATCAATAAGGATATCTTATTTCGTAATCTTGAAACAAAGGCCTGTTAACCGGAATAATATTGGGGAAAGCAAGCTTTAATTTATTCGATAAACCATTATTGATGCTTTTATTGTTATTAATTTTTTTATACCTTCAACGGTTAAATGTTCTTTTCATTATATTATATAAAACGCTATTTTAAATAGTTGAAAATCTCTTTACTTTTGAGTTATTAGAAGATATTTATCGAAATGATCTATAACTACTTTTATATTTTTAATACCTGTCACTGTAAAACTAATAGCATCTATAGCTTTGTGTTTTACGTTGCCTACCGCACATTTTGATTGAAATAATTCTAATATACATCTATATTTCTTATTTAAATTTCGAAATATAATTTAGATGAATAACCTGCATTGCATTTATGATTTTTTACTTATGATAACTGAAAATTTCCCTCACCATCGGTAAACCAAACCAGCTAAAAATAAAGCTATTGAATTTTCATCGGAATCTATTTTAGCTATTTCTGTACAATAGTATCTAGGTTTAAAAAGAARCAATTTATAATTAGTGTGATAATTTCTTCTATTACTTAAATATAATTGAGGTAAATAACAATTTAAATTTTTACGAACGTCATGCGCAGCAAGTAAATTTTAATTGTGAATATTTACAGGTAACAAAGCTATTAATTGCGAAGAATTTCCTTATAGCCTTCTATTAATAAAAATATCACGTAAAAGCTCATAATCCAAAGAAACTTTAAAGGGAATTTGCTAAAATACTCTATAACCTTATTTTTACTATTAGCCCCGTAAGAAATAATTGAAAATCTATATTTTGCCTAAGGGAAATGTCTAATTCTAACCACAAAAATACTTTCTAAGTATTCACTTATTGTACTATAAAGTGAAAAATAATAAAATAATTCCTCTGATTCATTACCGGTTTTAATAATAATATTATCAGCTAGTTAAAATTTTAATATAATTTTTAGATTTATTTTTATTGAGTAGTTATATAAGGAAGGAATTATTTTATGAAAACCCTGCCAATAAAGTATTACTATCAATACTTGATTGATGTTAGGATAAAAATTTTATGTTCGTATTACTATTATCGTTGTATTAATATATAATACGAGATAATCTATTTTGTAAGTGTCTATTAATTAAATTAATTAAAATTAAAACCTCTTAAAACTTGTAATAATACTATTCCAGCCTTCTCTCGACTTACAACTTTACCTACTGCTAAATCAGCAGAAAATGTTTCAGCTAAAGGTTTATAGTTAATAATGACATATCATCATATTTTATCCTATAGGTAAATATTTTACAAATATTATTCATTCCTTCGTCCGGTTTACTCTTGATTGTTATACTTTTACCAAGGTTTATACGTAAATATATATTATAGATAAATTAAGATATACCTATGGATATATATATTTAGTCAGGTACCAGGCTACTTATCCATAAGGCACGCCAAATACAGGTAAGGAGGCAGCTTCCAAAGTAACCTCTGCCCCCCCCCCCCCCAAAAAAAAAAAGTATTAAAAGTAATACTAAAAGAGCAAGATAGAAAGAGCTTCCCCCTCCAGAATAAATAGTAATCGTTATTTCTTTTTATTAGGCTTTATCCTACTAGAGATTAGTAAGTTTTCTGTTTTTCATATACCCCCCCCATTTTTTTTTTTTACATCTGCATCACCACAGCAAAGATAACCGGTACCAATAATAAAAGTAAAAAAGGATAGTAAATAGGGATAGATGATAAATCATCTGTAGCCTAGAGCCCTCTACACTTTGTGTAGCAGCGCCCCTCCAGACCAGAGGAGGCTTTGCCTACATATGGAATTAGGAGGGGTTAATTATTTTTCTTAGTAGACTATATGAAAGTGATTAAACCTTAATAGTAGGGGGGAAAAGAGGCACTGATAGGCGGACAATGGGCGGAGTACACTCTATAAAAATTATGAAAATTAAATACTATACTTTATAAAACTTCACAGAATTAGGGGCTAAAAGATTCTTCCCGTGTTCATTCTTCCTTTGATCTCACGTATATGATTTAACCCTTCAATAGTTAAATGCCTTTTTTCTTTCATAATYTATGCAGCTAGACAAAAATCATTAAAATCTTGGCTTTTTATTCCTTGGATGTTATAGAATGAATGGAATAACTTTCTCTATAATATCTTAAAATTTGGTAATATTTAAATGAACCGAATTGGTAAGTACAAGCAGAAATACTTCTTATAAGCAACTCGTCTCTAGAATGTTGAGAAAGTTGAAATTGTAACATTACAGCTTCACCTAATTTTGTCTTATATTTTTATATAGAAACAACCCTCTCCTGATATAAAACCTGCTAACCAATTCGGATCATAGATTTTTTGGTTATTAAACTCTTTACTTACTGGTATTACATTAGGAAAAGCTGCTTCCAACTGCTTTGATAAACCTAAGTTAAGAGATGCCTTTAAACTAGTTTTTCTAACCCCTCCAGAGTTAAATGACCATTAGATTTAAAGTCTCATTTTGAACAATAAAAAATCTRAAGATTTTTTAGTTCTTAAAGGGTATTTGTTCAAATGATTTTCTATAATAGTTAAATCTTTTATTGATCCTACACTATACTGAATAGCAGCCTCTTGTAATGATCACACTAAATACCCGTGAATAAATAGAAGGTATCAGGGGGTTTATGTTAGCAATAAGGTAGCAGAGGTAACAAAGGTGCAATATCAAGAAGATGTTTGTTCGTGCTGTAGAATGATCACTAGCCGTTAGGCTATTCAGGTGTGTGGACTGAA
Source organism: Anisogramma anomala (assembly GCA_038502455.1). Classification (NCBI taxonomy): domain Eukaryota; kingdom Fungi; phylum Ascomycota; class Sordariomycetes; order Diaporthales; family Gnomoniaceae; genus Anisogramma; species Anisogramma anomala. Next base: position 12,373,099 of record JASMMZ010000010.1, on the reverse strand, counting down.
TACTTTGATTGTCAACTGAAGAGCTATGAAGGAAATACTATCTGTGTGGTGATGACTGTGTCCTTATATCCTATGGCCTTCATACCATCTTCAGTACTAGACCGCTGAAGTCGTATGGCTACCTTCGGTCCCAATGTTGTCGATTGGACCGCAAGCGGTCCTGTCGGTCCAAACCCTAACCCTGGGTGCTTACATAAGAGAGATCCCTGGCTTGATGTCTTGGTTATCAGGCTTCTGATAGCGCAGCGGACCGCTAGCCTATTCCATGACCTGCAGTTGTTCCTTGGGTTATAACACCTCTGGCCTATGAAGATGAATCTTACCTACACCCAAATAATTTTGTATACTCTCTAAGATATATAGATCCTTTTTATGAAAATATAATCTAAACCAAGGTTTAAACTGTCAACCTACTTTTAATTTATGGTTTTGAACAAAATTAATCATAAAACAACCTTCGGCGTCCATGAAACCGGTAATAAATCAGGGATTCATCTTAAAATTTTGTATCCCGTTGGTTTGAACTTATGTACTAAATAATTTTGTCTGTATATTTACTTGATTAGAAGGGCTAAAAATCCGCGTTTGGTTGGATACACAGGTACTATTTCCAAATAACGGATTTTTCCTTGTTAAATTTTCCATAAAATTACGGATGGCACATGTGTCTAACCGATCCTACTGAAATTCTAAAGGATTTTGGAAGGATTATGATTGGAGAATTACTATTGTAATCCATTAGAATACACCTTAAATACAATAAATTACTCTGGTATCAACTACCATCTACTCGTTGCTCTTTTACAATTACAGATTTATTTATAAATTTTGAAACCGACAATTGACTTAGATCCGCAATAACCTATTTCACTTTCGTTCATCTTAAGGGCTATTACCTTACATAGTTGATTAGACTATCCACAAATAACCTTTCGGTTACTGTTTGGTACCTTAAGCTTTAAGGGATCCTCGGAGTTTGGTAGTTAAGCTCACATAAGTAATTACCTAGGGAAAAAAAAAACCTCACTCAGAAAGCAATATTAATTTTTGGTCAATGAACTACTTCAGAATTAAAATTTAGATCTTGGACTCGGCAATTATTTCCTCATTTCCTACAATTAGCCCGGCTAAATAGCAATCTATGTTAGGTGAGGATACTTTATTAAGATATAAGTTCGCCTTCAGTGACCCTGTCCCAGTATTAGTCGCCTATCGTAAAAGTCCATTTTCTTAGTCTCCTTATAAATAGCAGGAGATAAAAAAAATTCTTTAAAAATAGTGGGACCAAATAGCTTACCCCCTTCCCCCATGAGAAGAATTAAAACTTCGAGATATAGTCAAAGTTGCATAAGATCTTCCCCCTCTCGATGTTATTATCTGTTGTTTAGAATTTAAGACAATTTTTAAAGGACTAGTCACTGCTTCCACGTATCCCAAAGGGATTAGAGAAGAATCACTATATACTATTTCTTTATGCATACCAAAAGCGATTTTCATAATTTGTTCTAACCCTTCTTCCATCAAATGTTTTTTATCCTTCATTAATTATAATACTGAAACGAAATAAATATAATCCTAGCGTTTTACTCTAAGCTTTTGAAAAAAAGGGAGAATTATTTGATATGAATCTTAAAATAATGTAACTTTAAAATAAACAGCATTTTTATACACAGAAACTTTACTACATCCTAACAAGTCAACTAAACTTCCCATCAATTTCTCATCTCTAATGTGTTGACTTATTTTAAATATTAATTGTACTTTAAATCCTAATCGACGGAAAGATTCCTTAATGATCCTTAGAATAAAGCTTCCATCACCTGTGGTAAATTCAGCTCATTAATTACCATCAAGGATTTTTCAATCTAAGACACTAGGACGATTTACGGGTATAATAATTTAAAATACTTCTGCTATATTTGGTGGTAAATCTTTATAAAGGCTTTAATGGCTAAAATTTTGTGTAACCCTTCTAGAGTAAGATGTTCGTTATTATTATGTAAATTGACCACCATCTTGAATAAAATATAGCTAGCATACTTATGAGTAATTAATGGATATTTATCRAAGTGATTAATTATTACCCCGAGATCTGGACCTGGGCCCTGATTATCTTCCGCAATGGGAACATCTTTAATATATTGTACAGAATACTCACAAGAATCATTTCCCCTTAAAGTATTACTATCTATACAAAAAAGTTCTTAATTTATTCCAATACACTTGAATCTTTTTTATTTAATGTAATCTCAAATACACATTTAGTACGCCAACCTACTTTAGTTTTAGAATATTTTTCAGCTCCCACATAAAAACATGATTCAGTATCAGAAAAGCCTGTTACAAAGTAAGGATCCATCATATGCATATTTTTTTAATCTTCTATTAATCCAGCTAAATAGGGACCAAGAAAACCATTGCTTTTCACTTGACTTATTGAATATGTTCGTATTTAACGGTAAGGAAATGATTTATATAAAGAGAATCCTATATATATAGATGGTCTACTTTTTATATACATAGCCCTAGAAGAATGACTACCTTCACTTTTGGATACTTAAATTCTTTTTGAAATAAATATCACAATATCATAAACATACCTATAGTTAAAAAGCAATCACCAAATAAACTTTAAATCCCCGAGACATGTATAAATTATATTTTGGTCTCCTACTGAATTTCCATTTTACATGTAAAAATAAATTAACGTTTTGTATTATCTAGTCCGGAGGGACTCCCTACCTTCGCATAAGGATCTTTAGGGACCCTACATATTTAATAAAATACGTATTTAACCTTTAGGCGTTTCCAGTATATAGTTATATAATAAGAATAATATTACTACCACCTACGGAAATTTATTGAAATTATTCAATTCCTAATATGTGTGTTTACTTGGAATTCTAGACTATCTTTCTGAAACAAGACGTATTAAATATGGAGTACCGAAGTACTTCGTAGCTTATGTTATGCAAAAAAATATTTTTTCTTGCTCTTTTATCATTAACCTTTTACTCTTTATCTCTGGGAGGGGTAAGATACCAAAAAGCATAGAGATTTAATATTATAATTAGGAAATATTTAGTACCGCAGTTAAAATAAATTCCTTAGTTACTTTTTGGTTAGGGGATATATCTCCCAACCAAAAAGAAACGGAAGTAGCGGTAGCCCTTCCACCTAGCCTCTAAATTGTGATATATAAAATAAACTCCAATCCCTTTAAGGAGATAAAAGAGTTATACTCTTGCCGGTTATTATTTTTATTATTTCCGTAAATGATCCACGGATAGTGGATCATTCTACGAAATAATAAAAATAATTAGTAAGGCTGGAGCCTCTATTTAATATCCTTGATTGCTGAAAATTAAAAATAGTTAACTCCCTCCTCATGTTAGGGGGAACTAAGAGGCCCCCCCCCCCTTTTTCCAGCGTAGCTAGGATTTGAGTGAGGACTTAAACTTTTTTAACTGAGACTAGTTTACCATTAAATAAGAAAGTACGACCGTCTTGCACTCAGTTAGATACGGTTGGTCTGTGTTTCACTAAAAACTTCGCACAATCCGTAATAGAATAAAATGAATGTAAAACACTCCCATTTTCCTCAATAAGTTGTACTGCTTTAACTACTTAAGTATTTATTTACCGAAATTATTCAGATTCCTTCTTCCCTATATTCATAATTTGAGGGTTGATTGAATAAACGTAAAATATGTGCATCTAAACAAACTCTATCGACAACTAGTAAAGCTGAATAAGATAATCGTCGACTATTCATWTGACTAATTATTAATCGCATTAATTCGGCACCTTCCTCTAAGTAGTAAAATCCTTTATCACTTATTTTTAACATTATGTTTCAATCTTCATATTCTTGTACTTTCTTTGAACGCCAAGTTAAATAATCCAAAAAAGGTATAGATATATCCCTAATATAAGTGGTATCGGATTTTTTGATTTGACACTTGTTTTGATAACAAGATTTGTTTACTTTTTGCAAACATAAACCTACTTTATTTTCTTGCCTATTTAATACTATTTTTCGAGATTTGCTAGGGAGTGGTGATAAATGTAATTTATTTAAAAATTATTTAATTCCCACCATCAAAACTAAATCTCTAGGATGAATAGATAATAAACCCTCACCCTCAAGAAAACCTAGAAATAAATTTGGTGTAATTTTATATTTAAATCCTTCTGGAAATTTAAAATCTGTTCTTTGCTTATTCATAACACTTTGAATTTATTGGAGTCTCTTAGTTATACATGTTTTATTATCTGAACTAATGTAAATTTGGTAACCTTCTTTAAATTTTAAAAAATTGAATAATTTGGTACTCTTTAAAGGGTAAATATCGAATATATTAATAATTAATTTAATCTCCTCGAGTTTAGTCACAGTGTAAAACAAGCAGGTCTATATTTGGCGATTTCAACCTTATCAAAACCTAAAGTATCTTTTATTCATTGTAATGTTGCGAGATCGTCTGAAGACCAAGACAAAACATAAATCTATAATCATTACCTCATTTGGTTAAGAAAGATTGACCCCTCACCATCAATAAAACCAACAAATCATTCATATAATTTATACTTATCTGTTCCTAGCTCTTTCGAATGGAAAGGCGGCAATAAATAATAATTACGAACTTGTTGATTTACTTTAAAGTCTCKGTTAAGGATACTTATGAAATTGGCACCTTGATTAACCCTTACGACTTGGGTTTAAAGTAATATTTATTTATTTATTTTTTACTACTTTATAATTAGAATATCTACATACTTGTTGAGAAGTATTACGAGTAATTTTTAGCACAAGCATAGCAGCTATCGACACATTTAGAGAACTGAACTTTTTATTACCTAAAGATCACAAAATTGCAAACATACTGATGGTTAAAGAATAGTCACCTACACAATTGGTTAAAAATGCTGATATAGAGTTTTAGTTTGCATATATCCTAGTAAATCAAAAACTTACCAGTAGATAAAAGCAAACTCACACCGAATTTGAAGGTTACAGTTATTTGAAGTAAAGGGGCGGCGAGGGATTTTCAAAAATATAAACTTAAAATAAGCCCAACCGCTTCTTTTTAAGTAAGCTGTAAAATAAATAAATTCATTCTACACATCAATAACCACACCCTTGTAGTTTAACACCTATGTTATGATTTAGTTCAAGTCCTGGTATATTATACTGCGAAATAATATTATGATCTAACTGTACATTAAACACCAATATTTCGGCATCCGTCTTTGAACCAGTCGATCGCGTTGAAATATATAACCGACGATCTGAAAGTTTAATAACTTCTTTGATCGTTTTAAAAGATATCGCTAGCGATATATATTTAAGAATTAATTATACTCATTATCTCGGTATATTTATATGAAATAGGTTAGGATTAAAGCATCCTCCGTTCTAGATACCAAGTTCAATTTTAAATTTAAACTCAATTAATTCCTATATAAAATATTACCAGCAAAAGCTAATTATTAGTGATTCAATATAGTAGCCCACTTTGTATTCACAATAAATTATAATTCCTACATAAACTAGGATGGCGGTGGTTACCTCTCCAACCTAGGAGGAAAAATGAATAAATAAATATTTGTCTCACTAATATACTGTATTCACAGGAGTAGTTATTAAGAAAAAGAATAATTCTTTGGCTGCTGAGCCRCTAGCCTAGCAAAGGACTAAAAACCGAAGAATCTAACTAAATTTTTTATAGCTAACTTTATACTTACTTCCCTACAACGTATCAGCCTTCCTTACGAAGTAACAATAGAAATCGACCCTCCCTGTACTATTTCATAATACTTACCAAGAGGGTTGCTCCGCTTATGGGGGGGGGGGGGGAGATGGGTGGGGCCCCCGCACTTTATCGGAGGCACTCCAGGGTTTTTTCCCCACCCGTAGGGGAAGTAGTTCGTAAATCATAATAGAAGCTACGGCACTCCATAAAGAGCCACCGCCGGTACCTAGTATGTAACCCCCCCCTCCCAACTTTGCTTCGCTACCTCATATCTACTATAAGGATAGAAGGATAGATTAAATATCAATTAAAGTTTTTTTATAGTAGATAGCTTATTTTTTCCAGTAAAATTACCGGTTTCTTCGCACCCATTTTATTAAAGTATTATTTATTTTCCTAACACGCACAATTTAATATGGATAGAAATATTCCGAGAACGTTATCATCTTCAGCGATTATTTGTACAGCTTTAGCTACTCCACCTTCTCTTAGATATCTTTTTTTTGGATATAATTTACATATCTTCATCTCTGTTTTGGTATTTGGAAGGACTGCTTAATAAGTAATAGATCTCAGTATATAAATGCTCTCGGTCAACAATGGACCTATCCATATCTGAAGATAGACGGCGGTTATTCATCTAAGGATTAATTCTATTAATTTAAACCCCGCGTCCGTATAATGGTGACCCTTTTCTTCAAGCTGAAAGATACTTTTTCAATCTAAATAATCCTTTTCCTTTTACGAAAAACTAAGGAATCGAAAAAAGGAATAAGAGCACTTCCAATAAATCAGTTGCTGGAAGTTCTTACTATACATCAATCACGTTGTAGGGATTATAAAAATTTAGCTAAACCTATACAAACAAATGTGCAATCTCCAGGGTTAAAAGAATTAATACCCCGTCCCGATAACTTTATCAATCATTTTTTAATTGCTTTCAGTACCGCTAAATAAATACTTGACTGAGTTATACTAAATCTTAACCCTAGATCACCACGTTCCATACTAAAAGAACCTTCACCTTTAACAAAACCCAAAAATCAATTAGGAGTAACACTAATTTAATGAGAAGAGTCCTTTTCAAATATTATCTTCAATGTATTGATGCTGTTCTTTACACAATTTTATCAACTAAAAAAGAAGACACACTTCAAGTATTCCTGCTAATATAGATTTAAAAAGCTTCTTTAAAAGCTAAAAAATTAAGCTGCTTAGTTGTATTTAAAGGGTATTTGCTAAATATATCAAGTATTATTTGGATTTCATCCTGGTTCTTAACAACCCACCTTACCGAGTCACGGTAATAATTAATTTTACCTAGATGGATTTTTTTTTAAAAAAAAATTAAGATATTAGAATCATTCCTATACTGCAAAATTCTATTTAGAACGAAAAACTAAAAGGAGAATTACTCTCCTTCTTAATACCAAATGACCCCTCTGCGTCCACGAATCCACGGAATCACTCAATAAAATCTTCCCCTGTTAATGCGGCTTTGTTCTCCGTAACCGCTTCAACCATAGAATTTACAAGCACATTAGTAGTAGATATAGAACGAATAGATGAAAATGTTGAAAATCTTTTAAATTTTTTACTTGTAATAGTGAGCTACTACCTCAAAGTAGCATCTACATAGTATATGATAACGTTCCACTTCCTAGAGGTGACATTTACACAGTATACGATAGAGTGTCACTACCCAAAAGGGAGATTAGTAGAGTATATAGTTAAGTATTACTGCCTGGATAAAAAGTTATATCATTTTGCCTATAGCGTCTATTTTCTACATTCTCTTTTTTCCCTTTGATAAATTATATTTACTGTAACAATACCAATTTTTCAATTACCTTTTTACTATGTTAACGTATGAAAACTTTACCAACACTAATGAGTAGCATATTAGGTCAACTATAGAAAGCTTAGGAAAAAATATAAACTTAAGTTGAATACCTATATCGGGATACTATAGTGGTCTCAATTTTTGTACTTTAATATTAAGACTTACAAAAACTATACGGGAGTGTATAATTATATAGGAAAGCCTTTAAAACCCGCAGCATAGTAACACTATAAGATCTGGAGTAACTTTAAAATGAATAACTTTAGTACGATATTATTAACCTAGTTGGTCTCTTGTTTACTAAAAGCCTTGGGACGTTATCCGTTAACTCGTTTTGAAGTTTGAAACGTACCCGGATACTTTTTGGAAATCGTCATATTCCTTAATAGGTTACGTAAGCCAAAAATCACTAAGTTTTGAAACCTTTCGTTGGGCCACATACGATCTAAACATTGTATCTAAACCGCTTACATACTTTGGGAGCAGCTAAAGCGAAATATCACCACTATTTACGAAACCTAAAAGCGGTTAAGATATAATACCCAAACCGCTCGTAAATGATAAAAACTACCATAATACGATATCCGAATCGCTTACTAAACACAAGCCAAGCACTATATATATACCTATGCTTTTTTCTCTTTTCCCATCACCGTATTTGCCTTCCTTCGTTTGCCTTTCACCCTTTGTTTAAGTTTATTACTTGTGATATTTAAGTTTGCTAGCCGCTTAGATAGTATAACTTTTGTTAATCTTTAGAGTAAATAATTCATAACGCTTAACTTATTTGTAGTTACGCTTGATTTGCACCTTGTTTAGATTTTATGTATATTTGTAAGCGTTATACACCTTACTTTAACAGCCTTATTGTACCTTCTTTACGTTTTGTTCACGAATTTGTACGTTTTCATTTTAATTATTTGAATGAAACCGCCCTAAACCCTGTATTTAGAATATAGTCGAATTTTATTTATTACGTAAAGCCAATATTTGGACCATTTTAACATTTATGGTATACGTATAGATCGATTTTTAACTGCTTTAATACACTTTATATTCTCAGAACTATGACTTCACCAGTAATTAACCTAGAAAATACTAACGATTATATGGATTATTTATTTACAAACGCGTTACTTCGCAGTAGTATTTTAAATTATTTGGAACTTGACTTATGAAATAATAATATCGAAGTACTGGTGGAAAGTTTGAACCCTTATGTAATAAATACGTATGTTATTGATATGACTTTCAATTATTACAACAGATATATTAAAGGATATAACTTATTCCACGATCTTAGAGAGAACTTTGTAAACTAGATGTTATATATTTAGTGTGTTGTTGATGGTATAATATTCAGGATATTATGAGAATAATAATACAGCAAGGGTATTAATACGACTGGTGATAATAATAGTCGTATTATAAAAGCTCTGTTACCAACGGTCCGAGTTATTTAAATACTAAAGTGAAACGAAGATAAAGTGATGAAGGTAAAGTTTCTGAAGGAATACTGACTAAAAAAGTGCTGGGATCGCCTTTTTAAAATAACTGATAGAGGATGAGCAAAAAATTCATAAACACAGGGAATAAAGCACTGAAAAAACTAAACGAACTTCGCAAAGTGGAAACGAAGCTGGAGGAATTAACAAAAGAGGAAAAGGAGCTACAAAGATTATCTATAACGTGTGTCGAACAAGAACCCTTCTTAAAACATATTTATAAATATAGATAAAAACAGGATTACACCTCGGATACCGTGAATAATCTGGTCGGCCGCGATGAAAGCGATCCGGATATAGAAAACGGCCCGCCAGGAGATAATACGAGCGGTGTAAAACGCTAATACATACTTTAAGAATTAATACCCGTTCACTATAAGCCTTATCGCGACCTTCCACCGCACTATTTTCCAACTGATGAAATTATTGCGAAAAAATTACAGGCTTCCCCAAATGATAGGATGAAGATGAAAATTATAGCGGTAAACTATATAATGTATTCCATAAAAAAATAGAACGAATATGAAATATATGAAAATAACTAAATATTAAGTCAATATGGTTTTATATTATCTGGCTAGGTTTATTGTTTTAGTAAGCGAAAAAGTGGTATATATATCATTTTACATAAGTAAACAAATTTGTAGAGCATTGTAAGAACCTGAAATACTACCTTAATATAAGAATTAACTGCGATATTTACAATTAGGATTAGACTCGCATTACCTAGAAATCCGTAAAGAGTTAGCGTGAAAACGTTAATGAAAGCCTATGAAACGTATTTACCATCTTGTTAGTAAAGTTTCGAAAGTATTAGGCGTCCATTGAACAGAAATACAAAGGTGATGAACTATTAATTCAAGTAATGACAAAAGTATGCCGTGAAAATCCAGACTTCTACCTTCTATTATTTAAGTAGAAAAAGAACTTGAAAGCTTTTTATATGAGTCTTAAAACATCTTTCAAAACCTTTATACACCGATAGGAGAGTTTCTGATGGGCATTTGTAGCCTATAAAACTAAAAGTGAAGGTCACATTACCAGAAAAAATCTCGACGAGATAATTTACCACGTTGTGAACAAGAGGTTCAAAGTATACCTGAGGTAAATTCAGCGTCATAAATACGGTTATTAAAAAGAGAAATATTAGGCAGGGAGCTTCGGAAACTGAGGTCAAAATAATTACTATTAAGGATTAACTTGTAGTAAAAGGCAAAACTTACCACGTTTATAGTAGTACCTGTAAAAAAGTATATAGAGATTTACAGGTTTCCAGAGATGCTATATTGTATGCTGTAAAATTGGTTGTTAGTTTACTAACTATGTAGTATATGAGTAAGTTTAGACTAAACTTTAGTCTAAGGCCGTTTACCTATATAAAGACCAAAAAAAAGCTCATTTTACAATATACGTAACCGAATACAAAGGTATAGAAGACTATTTAAATATTTACTTATACGAATATACCTCCTACTTGAAAGACTTTCAAGGTGATAATACTTACCTAATAGGCTAAGATAGTGAAACCTCCTAACTAATTTTAGTAGGCTTGCAAGATATCTTCTTCTTGTATAATATATATTTGAACAGCAAAATCAACGTGTTGAACGCCTATATATTATCGTAGTAAATACTTTTAAACCGGTACGGAAACCGATATTAGGGTATTATACCTAATACAGATGCGTTCAAAATCTTAATTGCCGGAAAACAATAATTTGATACGCTTACAGCAAAATTTCCAAAATTTTGGCTCAACCGAATAGAAGAATATCGGGAAGTTCTATTTTACCAACGTAGAACGTCGTTACTTGAAACGGTCATTGTAAATACACGATTCGAAAGGGTTGAATTCTATGTAATAAACTTTGAAATACGATTTTTTCTATCGTTAGCTAGTATGACTAAATTCGGAATTGAAGTTCGGAATACGACGAACTAACTTATCCGCTTTTCGAAAAGCGTATTTTTACCATTTGGCCTTAAATTAAGATAGCTTTGGTTTTTCCCGAAATACATATAGTTATAGCCATTTACCTAACTTAATAGTAATTACAGAAACTGTACCGCCGATTCGAATACCTAGCTGTAAAACGCCTTTGATAGCTGTTTTAAGTTGTATGATACATTGATATAGAAAAAGGAACTTTTAAAGCCATCGAAAAGGTTTGCTGCAAGTGTTAATTATACTGGTAAACTTCAAGACGATTTAAATTTCGCCTTCAATAAGATGCCCACTTTAATTCATAGGGAATTTTGAATATATTGTACTTTAACAACTGGCTAATTCTATATACCCTCGATGTAGTAACATTATTTCAAGCCGCGAAATTTACGCGAAACGTTTTCGTTACGGAATGTTGGGACGCTTCGGTAGATTGTTAGTCATACATTTACTTAGGACTTTCGGATTAGATTACTTACGATGTAGGCATAGCCTTCGACTCGAGTAAATAGCGTACCAAGGTTAGAATTTCCAGTAGTAAGTGTAAATAAACACCAGTAAAAAAACAGTATAAGGTATTCAAAAGTACAAACAGTATTATAAACCGTTTACAGAAACGTATATAGTATTATGTAAGGAATGAAAACATATTAACTTAAAAAAACTATCTTGTAAATAGCGGTGAGTGTTATAAATAATATATCCAGCCCTAGTAGGATTATTTTAACACTTCTTATTTTTGAAAATTACCTTACAATCCACATTAATTTGGAACTGTCGTTGGCTACAATATATGAGGCTAAATTTTGTGGTACAAGTTTGGAAATAGTACGTTCCTTATGACCTAAAAATAACGTTTGAAAAGTATTAGTTACAAATAGAGGCTCGCGTGTGATAAGCCTTTTGAATTTACTATTACAGTTTAAAGTTCTAGTTTGGAGAAATATGGATAGATGGATTGGCTTTTAAAGAATCAACGGGTTCAATAGCTACGATATACCCATGGACTTTATAAATGATATAAGCTCGATATGTTAGATAATGGTATAAGAATATAGAAGGGATAAAGTGGAAAAAAGCGGTCACAAACCGTAATTTAAGTAGCGGTACCGACGAAACTACTTTCAATATAACGAATTCAAGCCGCCTCCTAATCCAATACATTCCACTTATATTAAGTTTAAACTCTTAACATTATATGAAATCAGTCTGCTTATACTAACTAAATTAACATCGCGCCATCAAAGGCACTCACTTAGTTTTAAGAATAAGAGACGTATTAATGCTCTTGTTACGAAACTTCTTATTATGTAAAAGGAAACGGTAGACCATGAGTGAAGTTTAAGGATTCATCAAAAAGGAATAATCATTAACTCAAGTATACCGTTTAACTAATTTACACAAACAGAAATTACTTCTTTAATAGAATAAAGCGTTTTTTTTGTTTTTAAATGTTTAAACTAACGATTTATAACGCCTATAAAATATCTTTTATACGCCAAGTCCACGGAGTGGAAAAATAATCCGGTAAACCCTATAAAAAAGCTGGTTCATTATGGAAGGATAAGATAATGCTGGTAACAAAAGATATTATAACTTAATCTACTATTTTGCAAAAGGTAAGTTATAGTTTGATTTTGGTGTTCGCCGCCTCTTCACGCACGTTTTACGGATTTTATGTTAAGTTTTTTAATATTGCACAGGTTCATATAAAGTCGGAAGAGCGATTTAAAAGCTGCATTTACGCTTATATACTTACGGAGCTTCGGAAATACTTCTAACCTGGCACGATTTTAGGTATTATAAAACCGGTTTACGGATTTGTTAAAGCTTTTATATACTATTACAACACCTATTAAAGTTATTATAAGGAATGGCTTGAAAAAGTTAGCTTAACCTTTGATCCGTATTTACTGGTCTAAATAATATGTTTTAAAGGCTTTATACTAATGAGAATTTAAACGGATGATACCTTATCGGTATATAACGAGTCGTTTTCTGTATTTAAAAAGAGGAAGTTTTTGGTAGCCGGGTTTAAAGTAAAACCTAAAATGTATCTAACGGAGGACCAAATGATCGACTTTAATAGCGCGATATTTACTTTTCAATATGGCTTTTTAAACCATATAAAAAAGTTATAAATGGATAAAGTTATCTTTTTCGCCACAAATAACGAAAAACGGACCGACTAATATAAATGTTAGCGCGTACATAGTACTCAGATTGTATTAGTTATATAATTAAAGAAGTTATTTAACTTTTCGATCGTAGTATAATATTCAATCGACTTTTCAAACGATGTAGATAAAACTTTCAATGAGCGCCTTACAAAACAAATATATAATTTGTACCGCTAGAGATACATATTTCAAAGCTCTTCACTTTTACCAACGGTTTCTTCACCAATAATACCAATTACAACTCATATATGATTTTCTTTTTTTATCTTTGACAACGAAATGCAGACACGAAACGGATTTACTCTTCGTAAAAGTATTATCTATTAAAACTTGACTAAGTATAAACCGGCTATCTGAGGCGTTTTGACCTCAATGATTTATAATATCGTTAAAGTCTCCGATTTAGGAATTATCATAACAATAACAATCTAAACAATCATTTTAAACCTTAATTTAAAACCCGTCCCTTTTATCTTTTACACTAACTTGTTCTCGTTTTACGAATATCTAGTAAAACTCGGTACTAAAAACGAAAAACGCCTTATAATTAATTTTATAGCTTTACGCGAATAGTATAAACTCCTCAAAATGAAGGAAACGAGATAACTTGATAACATGTCACATCTTATAAATGTAATAACTAAGGGAGCTATTAACGGGGTATTAGAGGCGCTCGTATTAGTAAGCACTATTTTCGTTAATATTGCTAAAAAGCTTTTATGACTCTTTTCAAGATAAATTTTATGTTTTATATCTATTCATTTCATTTTGTACTTTTGAATACTCTCAATATTTTGCTGCGGTTAGGATCCGCGATTTATACCGTTTTTACGGAATTTTCGTTGTTCAAAATTGCTATTTATACCGATTTTTCGAACTTTCTAGTATTTCAATTTGCTATTCATACCGCTTTTAACATATTATTACCCTTTATTTCCTTTATTTCGTTTTTACTAAAATTATGTTTACTCATCAACTTTTACATTTATTACTTACGTTACCAATTTTGTTTTGAAAAGTTATGATATTAATTTGTAATGTATTGCGATATAGCTAGGCGCGCCGGTCCAGCAGAAATGAATCGTTATTTGCTTCTAAATTGAAAGAGAGAGGGCGGCATCACATCTCTACTATCTTCTTCCCCACCACTCTCTCCCTCTATGCTAGCGCCACTGTTATCACCGCTATCGATGCTGCTGTCGACACCACCGAAAGGGAGTCCCCGAGCTTTAAGCCTTATACCCTTAGGCAAAAGTGTGGAGGGGTCTTTACCCTTTTTATTGCGACACGCAATAACTTCGTCAAATTCGTCTACATAGTATAAACTTAAGCCGCGTTTTTGAGCGGAGATAACGGTTGTTATTTCCTTAGTCCGCCGGTTAATACCTATTAAAAATTAATATTGATATCTTTTAGTAATTTGTAAAACTGGTTATTTTTAAAAGCGTCTTAGATAATCTACTTATAGTAATAAAAGTTTTCATTCACGATTAAGGTTATAAGTTTGAAGTAAAGTTATTATAAAGATGATATGCACGGTAACACAGCTTAGGTCCATGGCTTTAAAATTATCAAGTTGAGAATGTATTCATTACTAGTTCGCTCATAACGGTGGTAATAGTCGATCGACCTTCTTTTTAGTAGTAATCGCTAATAGATCTACCTGCAGCCACGGACACGATATATGACACATTAGGCGTGTTTATTATCGGCCTGTAGTTACGAACTTTGGTACACTATTTTAACGTCTTACGCGTTAGAAAAGCCTCGCGATGTACCTTAACAATACATAGCTTAAAGTAGCGAAGGAGATCCGTTTCGACCACCTTGTTTATAGGGATATTATTATAAAAAAAGATGTGGAAAGAATTAGCGATACAAACCGTGTTATAACCTCGCCAAGTTACGTTTATGGCGGGGTATGGGGGGGATGTTTCTGCGAGTAATAAGGTTTTTACCTACGGGAAAAGGGTAAGGTTTATAATCTTAAAAACCCCTTATTTCTCTCTTTAAAAGTTAAGGGAAAGGGCGGAAGGAGAAAAAAGAGAAAAGAGGGTAACGGTTTCGGCGGCGACGATGGTGTAAGACGGAGTAAGGATAAATGTAGGGATTAAAAACATCGTACTAAAGAAGGTGGAGCTGGGGGTAGCAGCGGTAGTAGTATCGTCGACACGATGAGTTGCGGCGACAGTTGCCTTTGAATACTTACAATTACGTGTTGAACGGCGTTTAAAAGACCTGTTTTTACGCGGTATATATTTGTAGACGAAGTTGGTATATAGAAATTAGCTAAGTAACTTACTTATCGAAACGGTTTGAAATATATAGTTAAGATAATAGGTTGAGTTTATTTACCTTAATTAAATAGTTAGGATCTACTTGAACTAAAGATACGTGCTATTAAAGGGAAAAGGAAAAAGTTGAGCTTAAACCGATACCGATATATCTTTTCATATTAATCACAAAATACGTAATACGATAATTATACTCATGCAATTACACTCATATAGCATTTAAATAATTACACCTCTATAATACCTATGTAATCCCACACTTACAAGGACTAATAATAAACGCTTTTAATAAGTATGTCGCCGCCGATTATCTAAACCAATTATACCCTGATCATAATTATTACCGCGGCTTAGAATTACTTATTCAAACCTTTATAATTTATACTTTAATTAGTATTGCTACTAAATCGCAAGTATAAACCACGTTATAAATTACACTATTATTACTAAATAACGAATACGGGCCGTAACAAGGAAATAACAGATTGTCTATGTAGATATTACCATATATCCTTATAGTTAGTAGGCGGACATGTTGCAAAAGTACACCTTTTCAAAATGTATGCTAACGTAGCACTTTGTAAAGTGCATTCCTGCAAAGTGTATAATAGCATGCCACTGCCTAAAAGTGATATCTACAAAGTATATAATAGCGTGCCACTGCCTAGAGGTGGCATTTGTAAAGTGCACGATGAAGTATCACTGCGCAGAAGGGAGATTAGCAAAGTGCATGATAAAGTACTACTGCCATCTTCGACCTTACCTCAACTCTCTTGGCATGGGTGCACGGATCAACTTGTTAAGGAGGGTAGGGGGCCTACACTGTAAACCCTAACAGTGCCCACTTCCGAGAAAAATTTTCAGGTTCAGCCGCTCTCAACACCATTACTTCACATGCATCCTATGTCACCACAACATTACTAATCGGCTCCATTACCACTTAAATTTTTTCCGGCGACCCCTTTTTAGCCATTAAGATCGTCGTCGGCCCGGCGCACCGCTTGCGCAGCGGTGCATCCAGAGAATAGCCCTCACAACCAGCGATTCCGTCCCTCGTTACTTATGCCAACGTGGCCCTTTAAACTTGAACTTGCACTGCAATGCAAGTTTGTGTTATGGACTCAGGCCATTGGCCATTGATTCTATAGGTTAGGTGACTGTGTACGTAACGGAATGTGTAGTACTGTGTAGTACCCAGTCCTGGCCCGGTCCGGACACAGACTGGGCGCGGTTCGTGCGCGGCACGTGTAAGGGCACGTAACGGGCTGGGCACTGGCTATGCCCATACATCTTGCAAGATAGGCCATGATAACCTTTTTCAGTCTTCCGCTATACCTTAATAGTAAATTTCATTCAACACCTATTTGGTTTACTATCGTAAGTCGAACGATAATATACTATTAAAGTTTTTTTTGTCTTTCAAAAGGAATACTATTTATGATGAACGAATTAATAATAAATATTAATAATTCATGCTACATTTCAATATTATCGGAGAAAATAGGCCGTCAGCGAACAGCTATTTTTTTACCTTTGAAAATACCACTTTTACCTTTTTAGGATCGACTTGAACCTACAATTGTTATTTACAAAATATTATAAGTTATATTGCATCAGTTATCAAGTAATTATGATAATCGGGTTGATTGATTTTAATTATCGACCTTACGTTCGATTTCGCTTAAGTCGTCATTAGAATTTAATAATTCGAAGACTACTTAACGGCGATTCGTATTAGCTTTTTACCGGTTTAAGGTAGGTGAAAACGACACGACTAATTTTAATTCAACGAATTTGCTATTGCGTAAGCAGCGACACGTTAAACAATCTAATTTATACTAAAAACGAATAATATATAAATTAAAAAAAGTCGATATACGTTTCTGTACGTATAGAGTTATAATACGACGATGGTAAAACAACTTATTACAACATATTACGAAACCAAAGGATACGAAGGTATATATAATATGTGCAAGTTTATCGATTACATTAAAACTACTTTTAATAACCTTTATTACACAAATGAAATTTTAGTCGAATAAAAGGGATTACTTATAAGTAATAAAAACCTATGTGTATTATATACTATTAGGTTCGATGTTCAATCGATTGAAATGGGCGGATTATGCTAACTTTTAGCTATAAAATATAATTACTTACATTTTCGCGTATCTTTATATATTCGCGATAAATCTATTATAGTAAATGTAAGTTTTGTGAATTACGTGATAGTTTTAACAAAGTATTACGAATTCGCTAACTAATTAAAATCCTTAGATTTAAAGAGATGTTTTAATTGGGAATGAGTGGAATTTATATAGGTTTAACGACCGGATAAAGATATAATCATAATAAGGGTTTATATCTTTTAAATATCCTCGTTAAACGGGTATAGTAATCACGGCTAATTATTTCAATATTGCTGCCAATTATTTTACTAAATTCGTTTGATACGTATTCAAAACCAAAAACGTAAAACGATGTAGATAACGGTAAATGAACGTCGAATTAGG
The DNA here is from genome assembly GCA_038502455.1 of Anisogramma anomala. Taxonomy (NCBI): domain Eukaryota; kingdom Fungi; phylum Ascomycota; class Sordariomycetes; order Diaporthales; family Gnomoniaceae; genus Anisogramma; species Anisogramma anomala. The sequence continues at coordinate 12,355,060 of JASMMZ010000010.1, read as the reverse complement.
CTCGTTATAGGGCGTTACCAATATTATGGTTCGACAGACTACTATAAATGGGGTTACGAATTCCACCCGATATAACCTTTGACGTATGTGTATACAGTATAAATCGAAAAGGTAAATACAGATTTCCTATTAACAGCAACGAGAAAAGTCTGATTTTTAAATATGATTTCGTTTAAGTATTATATAACTTTAATAATGTAATTGTAAAAACGAATAAGAAAGAGTTTACGTTCATTCAAATACGTATAAATGAAATTTTATTTTTTATCATTATATGTTCAATAATACCAACTGTTGAAAAATTTGGGTCGATTATAATTATAATTGTCATTATATTATAAAGGAGCTTTGAATATAATAATTCAGGAGAAAATAAATTCTGTTGTTTTATTTTTCAAAATTTAGATATGATATTAAGGTTACGGCAAAATAGGCGTATAATCTAAAGAACCAAATTTCTCATAAATGCTAATGAATAGTCCAATGCGATATAAATGTATATTATTTCCGAAATAACGCGGGATATAATTTTTGACATACCTTAGATACGATATTAATTAGTGATTTTAAACGTGAACAGTAGTCGTTCAGTAGCTTATAATTAAGGATATTTAATTATCTAAGGGATAATAATACGCCTTATATCTAAAGATATACAAAGTGTAATAAAATCGGTTTTTATCGATTTAATAAAACGTTTATACCGGAAGATATAGCGTACGGAGTATTAATTTTAATTGAATTTTCTTATAGATTTTTATGAAATAACGAAAGTTTTGTGAACAACGGCATTGATTATTATTAAAAGGAATAACATTAGTTATGTTTTTTACCAAAATTGTAAAGATTCAGAAACTTCTTCGATAAAAATAAAATTATAATTTTACCTCTATATACAGGAAAATACGACTTTTAAATTTACATTAAACCGAATGAAAATGAATATTCATTAAAACGACCTTGAGAATTATTATACTCGATATTATGAAATTAACTTTGCGAATTTTAACGATATGTTATGAAATTAATAAATAAGGGTTAGGTTCGAGTAAATTCTTTGTTAGTTATGACGCCGGTATTACATATTTTTTAGTTGGAAAAGGGATAACAGTTTAATATCGATTACCGGGAATTGAATAAAACTACAGAATAAAATCAATTTCCCTTACCTTGAATATTGGAAACCTTACATACAATATTGAAGTCGACGTAACTTACGATGTTAAATATTTAAACGGCCTTTTACCATATTCGGGTTACACCCAGATAAAAAGAATTTATGGCGTTTTGTATACGATTCGGGGTTTTTCAATGAATAATTACGCCTTTTGGGTGAGCGGAAACGCCCACGAAGTATTAAATATATATCAATTATATAGTAACGGATATTTAAAATAATTGTGTTATAATTTACAAAAGCAACCTTTTGGTTTGTTTTTTTGCAATACAAAAAAAAATTATATACCGAAAATTTACGAGGTCTTAAAACGCTTTCATAGTACGATGCTAAATTTAAACTTAAAAAGTCTAATTTCGTAGTTGAAAAGGTAAAATACCTATGTTTTATTATAATGGTTAGGATATATATCCGGGTTAACTTCAAAAAAATCCAGGAAATACACGAATAAGAGTTATTACATACTATTCGCGAGGTGTAAAGTTTTTTTAAGTGTTACTAACCTTTATCGAAATTTTATTGGTAATGTTTTCGAATCAAATAATTATTTTATTTGGCTAACGAAATAAGGAATTCGATGAACTTGCATAAAACTAGACAAATACGTATATTAAACCCTAAAAGATACTTTTATTACGGCCCCGATTATAACATGCTAAGATACAAATTGACCAACGGTAATAACATCAGATTGTTCGGAAACGGCTTTAGAAGGGTACTTATTACAATGGGATAAGGATATAATTTTAAAGCTAATATGTTACTATTTTACACGATTAACAAACGCGTAACATAACTACACTATTTAAGATAAAAAGCTTCTTATTGTAATATTTTATTTAAAAGGGTAGTCTTTGAAATTACGTAACGTTTGCACTATGTTTCCCATCCAAATGAATTATAAAGGATTGGGTTTTTTTTTATTACGTTTGATTTCGGAACGCCAAGCTAAATAACTCAAAGTACGATTGGTTTCTTAATACCACCTGCGATATAAGTTCGTAATTTAAGGCACCCATCCTTATATATTAACAGATAAATCATAAAATAATTCCAACGTTAAAAAAAGTCCAGTACGGTGTTTTTAACCCATTTCTCTTATAATTTTAAATGTAAACATAATAAACTTATATATTATGAAAATGTATATTATGGCGGATGATATGAATAAATTAATAGAGATAGTGGTTTAACTGTTTGATTACGACGATATATGCCTTAAATATGAGTCGGAGATTTTCGAAAGGTGGACTTGAACGGAATTGCCCCGGGCTAGGCCCATATTTGGTTTGTTATTTAAAATATTATTGGGGGACTTTAATACGTTTGAATCGGTAATATTATTGCGGACTCTCCCCCCCTTCCGCGCGCTAAGCCCTTTAACTTCGTTAACAATGAGTAATCACCTTATTTTTAGCTTAGGTATCCTAATAAAATTGTAAAACTAAGGAATAGCGAACGACCCATTATATAAAATTCATTTGTTAACGGTTTTCAAAGGTTTTAAACGCTTTCTGGCTCAAGTAAGATAATTGATATAAATTACGAATTGTAGGACTAATTCGTGAAATACGTTACGTTACCGTAGCCGATTATTGATGCTGAATTGTAAATTATTAACGACGAAAATCTTGTAATAAATTTATAATTTTGTCGGTATGCCTTTAGATATTGCAACGTTATCAATTCGAATCGTAGTTAAAGTAAAGTAGTATTGCAGTAGTTAGATAGTAGATGTATTGTTCTAGGTTTGGCAGACCGCTCGCCGGTCTGCACTATTAATTGTATGGTCAAGTGCTTTATACGCGCCTTAAAGTGAAGTGTAGTATACTGCATCCGACTTACACTCAATGCGGTAGGTCTGCACAAAGCAATACACTTGCAGTAAGGTCAACTTTACTTACAATAAAGTTGACCTACTGCATTGCATGTAATACCATTTCAATACTATTCCAATACTAGCGGCTTTTGATTTTATGGCTATACGCCAACATGGCTTACCATTAATTGGTATCAACTTCTGAAATCCCTCCTTAATCCATAAGCCAACAACAGGCCAGGTCTTTGTTAATTCCGATTAATCTATACTAGAAATAACCTTAATTACGGCCCCTTGTGGCCTTTTTGCTCTACCCTTCCGTGGCCTTCGTTCTTTAAATCCCTTGTACATATTTCTTACTATAGGCTTACGTAAATTATGTACGTTATTACTTACCTAACTTTTGCCAATATTTTAAGCTACTGCTATCGCGACCATTGCTCTAGCGTCTTCCAGTTTGCCAGAGAATTCTTTACGTTACGTGCTAGGTAATCCAAGTATCCCTTAATTTGTATGGTTAGCGTATTTCTATCCACAAACCTTTTTAAGGCATTATTCGGCATGGCTTTAGTTATGGTATCGGTAGGGCTATCTTTGCCGTTAATTTACCGGAACTTATCGATTTTCCGGGTTTCGTATACCTTTCTTAACGTTATTACATCTATTATTAGATGTTTTTCCTTAGTCGTGCCTAGTTTTAATAGGATTTCGTTAAGGTTTCCGAAGTTGGTATATATTACAACAGGTATCTGTAATAAATCTAGCTATTTATTAATAATCCTTAATATGCCGTTAGTTAATATGTTGATATCAAACTTTATTATTATGCCGTAAACTTCTAAAGTTAGTACACTCTAAGTTACACGTTTGTACTTGATAAGTATCTAGTATATAAGGTTTTCAGTAATCGTTCATTGCCTTTTAAACTTATCCTCGTTGACGAACATTATAAGAAAGTCGATTTACGACATAAGGTTAATATTGTTATCAAATAACCCATCCGCAAATATAATTGGTTTCGCTTGTGTTAAATTTATAAAGATTATGTTCTTTTATCTTTTATGTAATCTATTTGTTATTAAATCCGCTTATTTAACTTATTAAAATTTTCGTCTTACGGATCTTGTGTTTGTATCGTAATGGAAAGGTCGTACGATACCTTTGGTTTATATAACATGGTGATGTAGGCCATACGAGCCCTCAGCTTCAGGTATCTTTATGCACTTGCCTTGTCAGCCTTATCGATAATCTTCAGACTCGTTGCTTGCTTTTTTTTATATAGGCTAATATAAATGCCGTTTTTAACCTTAATACCATGGATATGGAGTGCCGATATGTTAAAGTGAAGTTATGTTCTTTTAGCTACCGTTTAAACTAACTTATATTTGCAAAGGCCTGACTTTTCGACGGCATATTATTTTGCGGCCACAAATCTAATATCGCCAAAAAAAAAAATGTATTGTTAGTTTATATACCTTCGAGATTAAAGTTTTCATTTTCTGTAATTAATAGATATATGTTAAATGTTGAAATTTTTATGTTGAGCCTATTTTTAAAGTATACCTGGTACTTTAAAAACCAGTGAACGCTAGCCTTGCCTAATCCATATAAAAGCTCAATACAATATATTATCGTTCCAGTCGGAAATTTTCCCCTTAGGTTTTGGGGCAATTTCAAAAGTATAATCCGGTAAATATTAGTAACAAATTACATGTACGTTTACGTAATTTCTGGTTATTAAATGTAAATGAACCCTTTGCGCTAATAGTCAAACTGATAGTAATAGCAACGATTAAATGTTAGCTAATTATTTAAATCATAAGTAATTAGGTAAAGAACCAGTTTTAACCTTTATTATCGTATCTTCGAGCGATTAATTGTGACTTTTCATACGGCCAATCTGTAGTTTTACCCTTCACCTTATAAGCTATCCTTAATTTAAAAATATCAACATTTTGACCTCTAAATTACGTTAAAGTTATAAACTATATAATACTCTGTAACAAGAGGTCGTTAATTTCTATTTGGTTACTTTCCTTCAAAGGCTTGCCCGACATATTAATAATACTTTCAACACGTAGCTAAAGGGAAAGTTCTCCGTTAAACTTCTCCTTTTAAAATACCTACGCTGTTGTATACGCCCTGTTAGGCTTTTAATACCTATCTTTCTCCTTTTTAAAGTATATTGTTCTCTTAGGTAGTTTTTTACGCCTTCGATGTTTTATTAGTTTATTAATAGTCGGCGCGGGAGGGTTATATTGATTAATTCGTTCGACTCGGAGGTTATCGACGTCGGGATTTTTATTAAACTCAAAGGGTCTTTGGTAGGGTTTAATTTAAATAGCTCGAAAAGTTATGGGGCCGTTATTAGTTTTTACTACTACGATTAAGTTGGTAATACTTAAGATTTTATACGGCTTATTCCATTTGATTCGCTCACGTCATGTAGGGAATTTACTTTAAAAGGGGAGTAAAAGTACGTTTATTATTAAAGGTCCGTTTTTAGTGTTAAGGGCATTATTAACCTAGCGGCGTGCCGATTCCTTTTTTAGTTCTTTTAAAGCTTAGCTATATATCATAATACGCTTCTGGATACTTGACGAGGATAGCGACTTAGCTATCATACGTAGGTAAACTTTAAATACTAGTAAATTTGATATAAATTTGTTAGGGCTCATAGTATCATTAAAACCTTTTACCATTATTTAAAGGCGTATCTTTTGACTTATAAAACCTTCGATTTTCAGTGAAAGGAAATCGTAAACTCTTTATTGGAAGTCGTGTGCCTTTTTAATCTTACGAATACCTTAGTAAGCCTTTACAGAAACTTATTTGTACTAAATCCCTATCAACTTTATATTAGCTTAAAACTTTATCGTAATAAAGTTTGTACCAGTATCGTAAACTAGTATATTGGGTGGGTCAAGTTACGTATCGATTTACAAAGTACGTAATATTTACTATATTTCCTTCGTCGTAATGGTTTTGAGTAACTTAGCGTCGTAAAAAGCCATGACAAAGTCTATAACGTATGGTACTGGCTTATCGTTTAGATAAAATACGTTTACGAAAATTTCCGAGTTAAAGTCTAAATCCTTTTTAACGTAAACTTAAATCTTAAAATAGCTTGGAAGTATATTTGGCATTGGTGGTAACAGTGTTTAACTGCCTTTAGTGCTAGTAAATTCAATTTTTATAACTAATTACCTTTAAAACCTTATAAAACCTGTTAGTTGCCGGATAGTTAAACCTACAATTTAATTAACGAAGTTATAACTTCGTTAAGTTTAACATTACTGTTTCTAGTCTTTAAAGATAAAACCCAAGGTGCTCCTATTTAAGACTAAATAGAAACCCCTTATCGGCCTTAACATATATTAGCTTATTAGTCTAAAAATTAACGTTAACATCGTGGTTTTTCATATCTTTAAGGCAAAGGAAACAGGGAGTAGGGGATTCCAAAATATAGAAAACAATAAGGCTAACAATAGTCTTTACTATTTTCGATCCTAATTAAAATATTTTTTTTACCGTATTAAAGCTATCTTTAGCCCTATTAGTATCCGTGTAGTTAAGTTTCGTAACAGTATCAATATATGTTCACAACACAATATACTATAAATAGCCTCCTATTAAGTATCGTATTGTTCCCGTATCTAGTATAATCCCTTAAAAGACTTATTTCGTGTACCGGTCTTTAATAGTAAATAGGTATATAGGGCCATAGTCTTTATTATATTAATGGCGGTAGGGGTCTTTACCTGTAAAGCGGTATATGATTATATGGTCAGCTAGTTATTACATAGCTTCCGGGCTAATACCAGTATTAGTACTGGAGTCTTCGTGTCAGCCGATAGCCTTCGGCTTATTTTCCTCCTCCTTAACTTTACTTCTTTTAAATTACGTAATACGTTTCATATAGTTTCATTCTAGAGCAAAGGGGTATTACGTGTAATATATCACCTATTTTAAGTCACATTAGGCAAAAATATAGCGTGTTAACTAGCAGCCCTGTTTGCCGTAAATACAATATCTTTTAGCGTTTAAGTTGAATTTGTTTAGTCAACTTAAAGATCATAAGGAGGATGAATACCCTTTTCCGTGGGTAAAGGTCCGGACCCTTTGTTAACTATATTTTCCAGGCATTCTGTAACGTCGATTCATGAAGTACGAGTTGAAAGGGTCTTTTTTTCGTTACTAAATTCCGAAGCTTTTAGTTATATATCGGTTGAAGCGGAGACTTAATCAGTTACGGTCGCCAACAAGAAACGAAATTAGCTAAAAACCCCTTCATAAGTGGCATTAAGATATTTTAAGACGTATTCGAACTTTTTAGAACCTTTAACAGCTTATCGGACCTGTTGACGTAAGGTGCCTTCGCTAGCTCCCACGTTCCCCATTTCCTATTGGCAAAGTATTAGTCTATGAAACATCTGATTTAATAGGTCTATTTTGCTTTCCAACTCTTTCTTATAATATAATATATAAGACCATTTAATGATATTCTAATTCGTATAATATTAGGTAAAATTAATATTGTATTTGAAGTAGCCCTTTATATCATCGTAGATTTCGCGAAAAAAAGATACAATTCGTTAGGTATTAGAGGTAATATTCGTCAGATTAGCTAATAAGAATACTAGGAAACAACGAGTAAAAACCTGGCAACTTAACTTTCATTTAATGGCAAATGTTAAAGAATGGGCGTGACTTAATGTCGAGGAGGTTGTACGGCTTACTGTTATACTTTTCTTTGCCTCCCACAATCTTAGCGAACTTTTTAATTGCTGTATAATCCGTATCCTCCTTAAGGACGCATCGAGGAGGAAGTGTAATGTATTAGTCGTAATCCTCGCCTAGTTGGGGAAAAAAATAAGGCTGTTACTGGTACTAGTAGGCGGAATAGTTACCTTTAGTTAAGTTTAAAGGAAAGAAGCCGGTGATTGTACCTATAGTAAGCTCGCATGTAAAGCCGATTCTTCCTCGATTAAGCTGCTAAAACTGGACGTGTTAAGAAGCTTGGAGGAAATAAACTTAAGGGTTTCCGCTACAAGGAACTTAGCGATAATCCTCTTGGTACTAAAGGGTTCGTCGGAGCTCCTGTTTAATTAATTGGTGTATTTAAGGCTTTGCAAGGTATAGGTTGATTAATTCCTTACGTCCACCGATTTAAACTTAGGCAGGTCTTTATTAACGTGTATATATTTTTTGTGGGTTACTATTATTAGTAATTCTTTTACCCGTAATTTAGGTTTATTAAGGGTCTTTATTTTTAGCGTATTATTAGAGTAGTTTGGCCAGGCTACCTTTCTTCCCTCTTTTCGCCTAGACTTTGATACCTCGATTTAGCGGGTTGTTCTTCAGTTTCATCTTTGCCTATCTTTCTATCTTCTTTCACATATATAGATTCTAGTTTCGGAACCATTTTTGAAAATAGTCGAAGGCTATAGGTCTACAGCTTATTTCATTAGTGGTTGTGTTGAGAATGAATTAGTCGATTACTTTAGTTAGGTATTCTGGGATAGAGTCTTCGGTGGCTTCGGTGTACCAGAGCTTTTCGTTGTAGTGTTTCTCGAAGATATTATTGAGGTCTTTAATTGCTTTTTTTTATCTGAGGTTCTTAACGGCATTCATTACAATACGTTCTAAAGACATTGTGACCATTTGGCTAGTATAGGGCTTGGTGGTGGTGAACTTGACGATTTGAAAGCGTAGGGACTTGGCGATTTAGGTGTGTGAGAAGTCGTGCGGCGTGGCTTTTTTGGCGCGACTTGGTGATTTTCACTCGGAGAAGCAAACTTAACGATTAACATGGCGTAGGGACTTGAAAAAAGTAAAGTAGGGTAAAGGTTTGGTGTAGGAGATAAGGCCAAAGGTCGTTATTGGTAGTAAAGATCGAAGGTTATTGTTTTAGCGTAGTAATTTAGTCGTTTTTCTTACGGTAATAGCACTCGTAATAATACTAGCTTAGCCGTTTACTAACTTGTCGAGTTTTAAGATTTTTAACAGTTAATTTTAATGTCTTTAAAAATGATAAGTGAATATTTCTTAGTGTTTTCAAATAATGATACCGTCGATTACTTATAAATTATCGAGAACAACTACATAGCTTATAAGTCTTCCCTACTTGCTGCTGTGAATAACGGCATAACGTATAGGGACACTTCACAAAAACCTTTCCTTTATCTTACCTAACAAAGCATAATCGGAAAGTAGTTTTTTTTTCTTTTTTTTAGCCAATCCATTATTAACCTAATAAGCACTGATCAGTGTTGGTAGGCCTTTAGACGTTGAAACGTTGTCGATTCGAATCGTGGTCGATGTAACAGTAGTATTGCAGTAGTCAGATGGTGGATGTATTGCTCTAGGTTTGGGAGACCGCTAATCGGTCTGCACTGTAAATTGTATGGTCAAGTGCTTGGCACGTGCCCTAGAGTGAAGTGCAGCATACTATATCCGACTTACACCTAATACGGTTAGTCTGCACAAAGTAATACACTTATAGTACGGTCAACTTAACTTACAGTAAAGTTGACCTACTGCATTGTATGCAATACCATTGCAATACTATTCCAACAAATTTGCTTATTATAAGTTACCCGGTAAAAATACTATGTTTTGTATCTATTAACGGAATTAACATTAAAAAAGAATAGTCGCAAATATTCCATATTTATATCAAATATATATATAATATAATAATACAAAATCTCGTCGTACCATACTGTAATGATTATACTAAATACCCATAAGTATCAGTAGTAGTCAGAGGAGTTTATGTTAGCAGGTCGATTGTATAGGTATGCGTAATAAAATACCAACGACACGTCCTTCTCGTAGTGCTGATCAAAAGCTGTGAAGCTATTCTGAGTAGAATACTTAGATTGACAACTAAAGAGCAATTTACTGAATCTAGGAAATACCTATAAAGTGTGTTCCTTATATATCCAGCTCTTCAGTCTGGGATCACTTGACTATGTTGCTAGGCAGCATAAGCGGTCTCTTGCATATGCTGCCTATGTCCTGATTCTTCTTAGGCGTAACCCTATCCCTGTATGTTCCCCGCCTGATGTGTTGGACACCTGGCTCTAAGTAGCTCGGCTGCCTGCCGGCCTGTTTCCCGACCCAACCGTTATCTGAGCCATAAAACATACGATAATACCTCCATTAACCCCTCTTTATTTCAAATCAGTATTATTCATATATTTCCGTCGACTTTATAATCGAACTACTCACTATTAATAACGACCTTCGATATTTATTAGTTATTACAAACCATTTATCGTGTTTTTTCCAATTCGCATTTATGTAGTTTCTATTTATCGATACGTATACAAAACGATTTGGGGATATAAAATGAATATTTTATGAATTTACGACTTGTACTATTAATAACCGCGGTTCGACTTAGGTAACTTTATTTTAAATGACCTAATATATTTCAATAAAAGTTAAATAACTTTCATTCGCAACGTATTACTTATAAATGAATAACGATATAAAACGTATATATTGAGAAGTTTAAAAGTAACTACGTATCGTTGTCGCCTTTTGGTAATATGATTGATTTGTATATTTACCCGTTTATCAATCTATATTAAATAACTGCAAATATACGGTTACTATGTTTGAAGCGAAACTTTTGGTAAATTGTTATAAAATATTACCTATTTCGAAGGTATACGCGGATACGAAATCTTTAATGAATCCGGTGGTGCGAACCGTTACGTTTTTGATGTATTTACGTAATTGTAAGAAACTCGCATAAATAACGATAACATATATTTAATAATAAGTCAAAAAGATAACAAACCGTTTACAATATTTAACGAAAAGTTACAACGTAAGGGACTAAATTTCACTTGATCTTCCAATAATAAAATCAATCACCCGAGTAAAAAGTTTAATAGTTTTTATATTTAATACCGGGTTATTAATATTTTAAACTCGTTCAATATTGTTTTAAATATTTTTATTAAATACACCAAATTTTTCGTAAAATTAGTTGAACAAATAGTTAAAAATCCCTTCTTTTATAGGTTTTATCCTATACTTGCCTGGAACTAGTTTTTATCTTTAATGTCATATAGAAAGGTATATACGAGAAATTTAAAATCTAAAACCTTCTCGCAGTAAAATCGAGGTAGACCTGGTTTCATTTAATATTAGTTAAACAAGAAGACTAAAATAAGCCGAAATGGAAATTATTAAAAGATTTCCAATATACTATAATGTAAAATAAATTACAGGAGAAATAAATGGATATTTGGATCTATAATATCCCGATATTTCGACGTTAACGTTAAATACATATTAAGAAACCTACGTATGGCAAATCACTTACGCCTCAGAAATAATATAGTACGTATAAAAAAACTTAAAAATACATTGATACTATAGTACTATATGATAAGTAAAGCTGGATATATATTTCCCGACTTTCTCCAATAAATATCTGTCTGCGAGGTGACTTTTATTACAACTTATCAAAAATATACGTACTCGCTATTACTATTATTATTAAAATTTAGCGAGTAATAACGTTATTAACATTAGAGTTTTTATTATAATTGGCTTCGAACACTGGGAAAAGCCAGTAGAGAAAGACAGCGAAGAACATAATGGGTGTTAATAGGCGCCAACGAAAAGGGTTGGTAAAAGGCAAGAAAAGCGTGGAAAGATGACGAGGATAGCGAATGACGTTAAAAGGAACGAACAATAAAAAAAGCCGACTATAACAAATAACGAAAACCGGGGCAAGAGGCGAAACGGAAAAAGCAACTCTTTAAATGATTCATTAAAAACCATATCATATTAGTTTAAGCTCGAGCGATGCAGTCGGCCTAAATACAATTTTCTTCTCGTTCGTGATTAACTCTATTGATTTACTTTTAGATAAAGTTAACAAAAAAATACGAATAATAACGAATCTTTTATTATTAGGCATTAATCAACGCTTGTTATACTTTAAAAGCCGTAACTTATATTTGCTGTAACAGATATAACTTATATAGCTATATTATTCGGATTACTTGGGATAATCCTAAGTAAATGTATACGGAAGGAGTTAAAAAGGCCGACTTAAAAACGTTACATACTAACTTACAATTAACCGAAAAAGTCAATTACAGTAAATAGAAGAAACCGTGAAATGTAACGAAAATGTCTTTAAAAAGAAACCTAAAAGAAAAAAACTATGGGAACGTATAAAAAAAAGAGTAATAACTTATACGACCGGTATGGTAAAGACTCCTTATAATCGAGGAATATTTCGAAGCCAAACGAATTAATTAACTAATTGAAATGAAAGCGGGAATAAAATAAGGCCGGTCATCCGGGATATTTCCTGACCGCTTACGATCAGGAAATAAAATATAACCACCGTTTTTAATAACAGCAACTAATTGACGCAAAAGGGTGCATAAATCGAACGAAGTCGTAAACAAACTTATTTCTTAAATACATTACGAAAAAGGGTTAAATTACGACCGGGTTTCTTATAAGATTGATTGATAAAATTACCCTACTATTAACCTTCCAGTATTTACGACAAACTTACATACGATAAACTTCAACCGAAATAAAAGGAATTCCCAAATTGAAAAGGCAATTGATATATGATATATTCGCATCTTTCGCTTATAAGATGAAAAACGTACTTTTTCTTCGCTATTACTCAAAATAAATAGGTTATTTATAACGCGAAAAAAGTTTAAAATACAATGAATAAAAAAGTATTTATATGTAAAAAGGTAATATACTTTATAAGGCGGCGAATTATCTTTATCAAATACACCTACTGCAATGAAATCTAGGTTAAACCTATTATAAACGTTAGTTATAAAGATGAAAAAAAGTTAAAGAGTTACGTGTTGATAGGCCTTTATCGTTGCAACGTAGTCGATTCGAATCACTGTGGTCGAAGTAACTGGTGTTGCACTGATATTTTTGATTGATGGGTAAGTTCTACGTTTGACAGACCGCTAGCCGGTCTGCACACTAATTTGTATAGCCAAACGCTATATCCTATACCCTACTTTGAAGAGAGTACCTACTAAACTACACTTGCAGTGTAATCCCACATACTGCAGTCAATTTGTAGTACGTACAATTAACTTTACTGCAAGTAAAGTTGACTTAACTGTATTGCACTTAACTGTTATTCCAATACTAACGGCTTTTTGTTTTATGTCTGTACGTCAGCATGACCTTACATCAATTGGTAGCAACCTCTGAAATCCTTTTATCAATCCGTAAGCAAATAAAAAGCCAGACTCCTATTAATTCCAATCAATGTGTATTGAAATTGACCTTAATTACGGCCCCTTACAGCCCTTTTCCTTTACCCTTTTGAAACCTTTATTCTTCATATCCCATACACAGATCCTTTACCATAAACCTATATAAATCAGGTACGCCACCACTTACATAACTTTTACTAGTAGTTTAAGCTACTGCCATTGCTATCGCCACCGTTTCCCTAGCGGTCTTCCAGTTTGCCAAGGCAGCCTTATTTCTTTACATTATGTATCGGGCAATTCACGTATCCCTCGATTCGTATAATTAACGTATTACAATCTACAAATCTTTCCAAGGCGCCATTAGGTGTAGCCTTAGTTATAGCATCGGAAAAGTTATATTTACCTTTAATCCACCGGAACTTATCGATTTCCCGAAATTCGTATACTTCCCTTAATGCTATTACGTTTATTATTAAGCGTTTTTTATTCGTCGTGCCTAATTTTAATAGATATTCGTAAAGGCTTCGGGATTCGGTATCCACTTCTATAGGTATCAGTTATAAACCTAGCTGTTCAATAGAAATCTATAGTATACCGTTAATTACAATACCTATATTAAAGCTTGCCATTATACTATAAACTTCTAAAGCCAATACATTCCAGATTATGTGTTTACTCTTGACAAATATCTTGTATACAAAGTTTCCAGTAATCGTCAATTACCCTTCCGACCTATCTTTATTAACTATTATCATTAGGAAGTCGATTTGCGATATAAGGTTAATATTATTGGAAAATAACCCGTTCGCGAAAATCATTAGTTTCTCCTTCGTTAAATTCACAAAAATAATATCAATTTCACTTTTTACTTAATCCACTTATCAATAAATCCGCTTATTCAACTTGTCAAAGTCTTCGTTTTATAGGTCTTGTGCCTATGCCGCAATGGAAAGATCGTACGATACCTTCGGTTAACATAGCATAATGATATAGGCCATACGGGCCTTTTTCTCTAAATATCTTTATACCCTTATCTTATCAATTTTATCGATAATTATCAGGCTTATAACTTAACCCTTGTGATGTAGGCTAATATAAGTACCTTTTTTAGCATTAATACCATAAATACAAAATAACTATCTGTTAAATTCAAGTTGTATACTTTTAGCTCACGTTTCAACTAGCTTACACTTCCAAAGGCCAAATTCCTAGATAATACACTATTCCGCCGTTACAAATCCAACATTACTGAGGGAAAAGATATCGTTAATTTATATGCCTACAATACGAAAGTTTTTACCCTCTTTAATTAACAGGCACGGATTAAATATTAAAATTTCCTACATAACCTATTTTTAAAGTATATCTAATGCGTTGGAAACCAATAAACACCAACTTCGGTTAATCCGTATAAAGTCTTAATATAATACATTACCGTACTAGTTGAAACCTTATCCCTTAATTCTTATAATAATTCTAGCAATACAATCTGCTAAAAATCGATAGTAGATTGCATATAGGCTTACGTAATATCCTGGCCATTAAGTGTAAATTAACTCTCTATGTTAATAGTAAAACTGATTTTATTAACGACAATTAAACGCTAGATAATCTTCTAAACTATAAGCGATTAGGTAAGGATTTAATCCTTATCTTTATCACTGTATCCTTAGGCAATTAGCCATAACTTTTCGTACAGTCGGTCCTTGGTCTTACATTTAACCTCGTAGACTATCTTCAACTCAAAAATAATAACGTCTTAGCTTTTAAATTACATCAACGATACAAACTATACAACTCCCTATAACAAAAAGCCGCTAATTTCCACCTAATCACTTTCTTTAAAAGGATTATCCGGGGTATTAGTATTACCCTCGAAACGTAACTTAAAAGAAAATATACGTTTAATTTCTTCTTTTAAAACACTCAAGCCATTATATATATCTTTCCAAGCTTATAATCCCAATTTTCCTCTCCTTTAATATATACCTCCTTTTAGGTAATCTTTTATATGGTTAACATTCCATTAGTTCATTAACATTTGAATCGAAAAGGTTATGATAGCTAATTCATTCGGCTCGAAAGTTATCGATGTCAAGATCTTTATTCAACTTAAAGTATATTTTATACGGCTTAACTTATGTAACTCGGAAAGTCAAGGGGCTGTTAACAATTTTAACTACCACGTTTAAATTGGTAATACTTAAGATTTTCGATGGACCATCCTATTTACCTGGCTCATGCCACGTAATGAATTCAATTTAAAAAGGGAGTAAAAACACGTTTATTATCAAAGGTCCGTTCTTTGTATTAAAGGTATTATGAAGCTAGCGGCGTACCAATTACTTCCTTAGTTCCTTTGAAATTTCAATATATGCTATAACACGTTTTTAGGTACTTAATAAGGGTAGCGACTGAGTTATTATATGTGAGTAAGCTCTTAATACCAATAAAGTTAGTACGAATTCATTAGGGCTAATAGTATCGTTAAGGTCTTTTACTGCTATTGAAAGCCGTACCTTTTAGCTTATAAAACTTCCGATTTTCAATGTAAAAATATCATAAACCTCATGTAGAAGGGCGTATACCTTTTTGATTTTGCCAATAACCTAATGAGATTGTATGGAAACCTATTTAAAATAAATCCTTATTGTCTTTCCATTGACTTAGAATTTTATCGCAACAAGGTTAATGCTGGTATCGTTAGCTAATATGTTTAATAAACCAAAATACTTATCAATTTACAAAGTACATAATACCTAATATATTATAGCTCAAGCCGCATAATATTGTGTAATCTATAAGTTATATAAGAATTATCGTTTCATTTCGTTATGAAATTTACGGAAAATACTTGTTTTAGTTCAAAAGGTTTGGTAATGATTCTTGGTGTAACCGGTGAGGAACTTTAGTAATGGTAATCGTCAATCTAAAAATTACACCTCCAATTACTTTCAAATGTTAAATAATTGTATCATTCTCTTCTCGAATTAATTATAGGGTTTTTTATCATATATCTTTGTATTTTTCCATATTTTGATGTAGTTCGTAAACATCTTATAGTTCATCTTAATTATCTTGACTAGCCTAGTAGGTAAGTTGTAATATTCATCCAGATTATCAAAAGTGTTTTTCATAAACAACTTAGGTATTAGATCTTTAAAGTCGTATAGATAGAGAAGGGTGATTATCAGTCGTTTATTTTAAATGATAAAGTTTTGTAATTAGATATGTAGTAAGCATATATATATAGGTATTCCCTACTAGGTTTTTCGTATTTGCGTTATGCGAATATTTACCTTTAAAGATTTGAGGATCTTGTCTAATTGAGCGTTGGATGACGTCTTCATTAAGTTTTTGTATCGCATTAACAGTTGTTACTTTAGGTACTTTTCCTGCGTTGAACATGTACTTCGAATTTTACAAACCGGAGCTAAATTACCTCATGAATTCATAGGTCTATGAAATTCTTAGATAGCGTTACGGTATTAACTTATTTGGGAATCATGGGATTGTCTATTAGAACGTATGTGGTGATAGTACTTAATATTAGCCTTTCCTTTCCTTTTAAAGTTTTGGCCTTGAGGATTATGATAGTATTTATCTATTTATACCAATATTGATAGGCTTTGCTTGTAGTGATATTACTTTAGATGTTTCAACGTTGTCTATTCGAATCGTGGTTAAAGTAACAATAGTATTGCATGGTTAAGTGGTAGATGTATCGTTCTAGGTTTGGCCGACCGCTAGCCGGTTTGCATCCTAATTTATATGGTCAATTTCTTGGCCTGTGCCCTAGTTTGAAGTGGGCAACTAATGTACTTGATTTACATTTAATACATTCAATCTCAAAAACAATACGGTTAACTTATAGCTAGTATAGTTAACTTGACTATATTGTAATTGGCCTGCTAAAAGTAGCAGTTAATCTTATTCTAACAGCCAAATTAAAAATATTGTTCGACTAATATAGTAAACCTGAATGTACTGTAGTTTCCCTCCTAAAAATAGCAGTCAATATTGTTCCAAAAGCCAAATTGAAAAGGTTATTTGACTTATTCGCCCTTTAATTTGAGATAAAGATCCTATAATCACAAAGGTTTTTCTTTAATTTTCTCTTAACTATTTTCAAAGGTTTGATTCAAATTTCAATAGTCTAGTAGCCAAGTATTTTTAAAAATTTGAAGAAGCCAATGTAACTAAATTATCATTCTTTGAGATTTGAGACGCATATGAATTAGCTGATGAAGTTAGTCAAGTGTTTTTTAGGTAAGTTGATGTTAACGTCCTCAACTGAAAGAAAATTATTACAGTATTTAGCAAAATGAGAATTAAGTTGCACAATGGTCCTTGTTTCTAATTAGTTTGATTCAAGTTGAACGTTGTGGCTAGAAAGTTAACTTTACTTAAGGTAGGATAAAGACTTAACGATATGAGTATGAAATAGCGTAATATAAAGAGTTGTTGCGACTTGACAATATTAGTGTTTTCGCTTAACTTGGTGATCTTACAGTATTTATCAGCGTACTTAATTAACAATTTTGTGATGTAAAGAAAAAGTATTGATTTATGGAGTGAGGTTTAGACATAAAGATTGTAGATTAGTTGTCATTAAAGTTTTTGTTTGGCATTAGGGTTTTGGACTTAGCGATTTTTAATTGCGATTTGTAGTAATAGTAGCATCAATATAGCCGTTTGTCAATTGTAAAGGGTTTGGAATTTTTTTGTCGTTTTTTAAAGATTTGAGAATTTTCATTATTAATCTTAAGGTTTCTTAAAAATGGTTTAGTGTATATTTTTGGTGTTTTCAATAGCTATACCATCGCTAATTCTAAATTTCGGGAAAATCCGCCGTAATGTTGAGATCTTCCCTATTTACTATAGTAAAAACCGTCGTAGTTTTTAGGGGCTTTTCGCTTAAGTTTCCTCTTTTCTTTGCCTGCATAAATTTCTATAAAAAGTTGTCTCTTATTTGATCTTTATTGGGATAGTACCTAATTGCAGTATAGTTGGTTAACTATAGCAACTGCAATTTTTATTGTATTGTTTGTTGGTTTAGTACAAGTTAAAGTCAGTATGTTCTCACTTGAGATTAAGGCACAATCTAAGCAATTGACCCTTTAAATTAGTTTTCAGATTGGGTAGCGGTCGACGATACCATGAGTAATATATCCACTAGTTAACTACGTAATACTACCTTCACTTTAATAACAATTAAAACCGACAACATTATAAAGTCTAAAGACCTATCAATAGCAAGGCCTATTAATATTAATTAATTCTTATGAAGTCAAACAATGTAATATTGAGGTAAAAGAATGGTTTTAGCAAAGGGCTTATATTACTTTATTAGTTATTAAAATCAACAAGAAGAAAAGACTTTTAGATTTCGACAGCTTTTCATGATAATATAAAGATGAGAACGATATCGCCATTGAAAAAAAAACAAAGAATCTTTATTAAAAATTGTTGAAAATAAGCGTTAGGATTAACTATAAGGGTATTAAATAATCAAAAAACCCGATTACTAAATTCATAATTCTTAAAATCGTTAAATAGCTCAATCTATATTATTATTTTAGATATTATTCTTTTACATCGTAAATCGTTTATTCCAAAACACCTACAGCATACAATGATTTTAACAACAAATAACCTTTCTATACTAAACCTTTCCTCCTATAATAATCTTTTCGGTCCCCCTAAATTATGAGATCATCGAGCAGATAAGTTAACAAACACGTCAAAATCGCTAAATAGCATTTCAGAAAAAAAATACGTTACGAAACTCGACATTCAAGTCAAGTTCCCTTAACCAAAATAGCCAAGTTCTCACGACTACAAATCGCTAAGTTTATTTACTTTTCAATCGTTAAATTCCATCGTTAAAAAAAATTAAGGACATCAACCGCTTTGAGTTATTTGTTCTCAACTATCTTAATAAAAACTTATAAAGAGAAACATGACAACAGAATATTGACTAAAAAAATATCTTACTAATTACGTAAATGGATTCATTATCGAATTAGATATCAGCGAAAAGTTTGTTAGCGGCGTCTTCACTTTTCAAAACTTTCCAAAGTTTTTTTAACACGAGAAAATTATGATATAAACAATGCTTCTAGGGGTTATTAAAGCTAGACTGAAAATAAGGTTAATACAAAAAATATTTTCGTCCCAAAAAATAAGGTTAGGATTATCCAAAACGTATGTCTAATTGGCAGAACTTAAAGACTACCATGAAAATCTCTATCTCCAAAACTTACGAGTTCAAGATAAAGGTATTTACGATTTTTAATGGCCCAATACACGATCAAAAGAATGACCATCGCCGAACCCTTAATTAAACTAAACTGTAGACCCCATTAATACTGATTTTTTACACTCTGACAAACGAAATCCATTAATTTATTCGATAATTTAATCTCAATTTGTAATATCGCGGAATACGCTACCAGCGAAGAAAGACCGCGTGAAGCAGCGGCGGCTAAAGTGGTAAAAGGAATTAAGGTCGACGTTATTCGACGGTTAATTAACCAAATTTGTTAAATCTTCGAAAGATCCCTTAAAATGATTATATACTTTAAATTTCCTTTTAAATCGTTTAAAATCTTAAAATCGAAATTTGAACAACAGGTACATATATACATGTAAATATACCCTAGGTCCTACTACAATACGTTATATTTTGGAGAGCTATTCAATAGGCAACTACCCTGATAACTGTAACTGTAAAGTTTTAAAACATTTGTTAGTAAAAAATACCATTAGCTAATAGAAAAATTATTGTAACTTTTCCCTCGAACTAATCAAAATAGTTAATATTAATTATAAATTTCTTACAGACTTTGATAAAATTTAAAATAATATAAAAGGTTCAATAATATATTTTACAACTTACTTAACATAAAAATAATACTATTTCTCACAATTTTCACGTAAATAAAAGTTTAACCTTTCAATTTCCATTTATAATTTTTCAACATTCTTACCAGTTACACCGGAACTTAGTACCTATATTTTCTAACCAAGGAAAACACCTGCCGTAAAGTTTATGATAATAAATAGTAACTTTAAATACTACCTCGACCTTATGCAATATTACTCAGATTACATTATAAAGAAATAAACAACAATAATAGTTAGCAAAACATATTCGATTTTTTATCCACTTTCTTGGCATAGGTGCATGGACCACCTTTTTAAGACAGGTAGTTAGCCTACATTGTAAACCCTTAAAGTACCTACTTCCAAAAAAAGTTGTCAAATCCAATCGTTTTTGATACGATTACTTTATATACACTTTATTCTACTATAAAATCACTAATTGAATCTATTTCCACTTCAATTTTTTCCAGCGACTCCTCTTTTTTGGTTATAAAGATCTTCATCGTCCATATGCACCGCCCGTTCAATAGTAAATCCAAAAAACAAACTTTATAAACAAAGATTCCGTCCTTCATTACTTGTACTAATGTGTCGCTTTAGATTTATATCAAGTTTGATTCCTTTTACTTTTTAAGTTTTTGAAAACCTTGACAATAAATTCTCTCATATAAGCTTTTATTCATTCCTTTTTTTATATATTAATCTATTAATTCTTATTTGAGCTGTTACTATATATATCGGTACCCTACCCTCTTAGCGGAGCTTTGTCCTTTGATTTTATTTTGGATACATTTAATTATCAACGAAATACTTTTCTTGGTATACCATCCGCTTAGTATTATATCCTCTTTACTTTCTTTTATGCTCTTTAGGTTTGCGGCCAATTGAAAAAATGTGGGTCGCCGAACGAACTATTTATGCAGGCTTTCGACTAAGGTACACGTGTTTTATAGGTCCTTACTCTTTTGCACCGTTATCAAATATTCGATATAATTAGACGTCGAATGGGAACTGCAAAGGCCGTATAACACGGCTTGGCCAAAGCTATAATTTTTACACCCGTACAATATAATGGATCTTAAAAATGTAGGGTACTTTAAGGCTTCATTTGGAAAGTTAATTTGGATTCCCGTTTTCTGCTTGAAGTTTCTACGTAATAATATATTCTGTATGTAAAATCTGTATTATATTATACTATATGAATCATAAGTGGGAATACTATCTAAAATACCTTGTATACGTCGGATGTTTCCATATCATCATATACATAAAACCTATACAAACATGATTTTAATTTATTTTTCAAGTAGATTAATATAATACAGTAAGAATCGATATATTTAATATAAGGCCCTTGTCGGTATTGAAGAGCTATATATAACACATTGTTTAAAAATTGGCTACAGTTGTAGAGGATATGTTTTCAATTCATTGTATTTGTTTATAAAGGAATCGGGTGGTTTGTTTTACTTATTGAAGGGTATAACGTATAAGTGGGGAATTTTCAATGAGGTGTTGTTTGTTATAAGGTAATAATGCAAAAGTTCCAAGCCTTTCCACCAGTATATATAACTTTACATTAGCGAAGGTCGCATGATAATGGCTATATACTTGGTAATATTTGGAAATGGTAAAATACAAAACAACATAGCTAAAACAATAAGAGTAAATACCAAAAGATAATTTAACTACATTTTTAATAACTAATCATTATACTAGAAAGTAATGATAAAAGAATACGGTGGCGAAACTACATTTTGAAAACAGGTACAACGGCGAACACAAATGTCAACAAGTTGAAATACACTCTATAACATCCAAATACCACCTACGAAAGCTTTTTTAACCAATAACGATCCTCGCTTGCAACTGAAAGAACACGTACGCAAAATTCAATTAAAATATATCCCTAAACTAATAACATCTGAAAATGAAATATCGAAAACCTTTTAATGAATCACTGTATCGACCGCAAATACAAATATTCCTAACGTTTGAAATGTGGTTTAAAGCCTCCAAACTGAAAGCTACATTGACTACAGTAATATAAGCAACACTTAAGTAAATCTGCAAACCGTAAAATAATCGTTGTAAGAGTGGTAAAAGGTATTAAATTTGTGACAGATTCAGCTATTGATTTACTTTCCATTTCGCGGTTAAACTCTAAACAGAAAGAGTAATATATCGTACCCAATACCTTACTATTTTGGTGTAAAATTATTGAAAATAAATCGCAGATTATAAAAGCAAAAAGGCTGTTAACGATGACGATACGTAAAATCAAGTTACGTAGTATAAAAATACCCTTGAAACAGCCTAGTAACTAGGTGACCACGCTTTTTTGTACTATTCAACTGGTAAAATCCCCTACATTTGCTATAGGAATTAAACAACTAACCCCTTACACACCTAAAATCTTTGTAATCGTTATGCAGAGCAAATGTTTCAAGGTATTATGTTAGGCACAAAGGCAATAACTTACTAAATATGAGTCTATTCGTAGTATTTAGCACTAAAAGAGGAAAATACTTCTACTACTCAGATTAATTGTCAAGATACTAAGAAAAATAAAATTTGTTTAAGCTTAAGGGAACAATTATCTTTACCAGGATTGAAGACCATTCAAGCAGCTATGTAACCAATTATATTCCACATCATCGAATCTTTTACCATCTTTCTCTTTTACTTAAAACCCATTAAAATCTTAAACATTAACATCAACTTTTCTATAAACAAATTACTCAAAAATGGCCGGAGGTTTCCTTGCGTTTTGAAGTAAAGACATTTTTTATTTCCTTTTCAAAAGTTAAACAAAATAGTATTGAATTTGATAAAGTAAAGAATAATTTAATTACACTGACATTTTATTTACCCTACCATCAACAGATTATATAAAGTGCTTCATCAGTAAAACATTGAAATAATAATACTTTCACATAAAACTTATTGAAAGGCATTTTCAATATTGATAAATACACGTCTTAACACTACAACAGTTTAAATTTACTTTAAAAACGAAGAAACTTTGAATTTTAAATTGCTTGTTACCTTCTTTTATTTAGACACAAAAACTATTTTTTACATAGTAAATTTGATAACCTCTTCTCTCAACACTAATTTTCTCAAGTCTCTGTTAACAAAAAAATCTAGAAAACGTTAAGGATACTATAAATTCATACGTACCTAGAACCTTCAGATGCTCTTGTCCACGATACCAGTATCAACTTTGCTATGTCGTAGTTTCAAGCTAATGCTAATATGATAAGGATTAAATATAATGAAGTACCTATTGCAGCATACTAAAGTATTGAGAAGGTCGATAAAACATATAGACTACTCCGCCAATCGTATGACATCCTTATTTTGTAAATTAAAAGCTTTAAGGAGAATAAAATACGTGTTGAAATATCGGTGAAGGGTGTCAATTACAATGTATATGCTAACGGAATAATAACAACACCAACAGTATTTAAAATATATCCTTGCTTAATAAATCGATTTCCTCCATCAATAAGTACCTACAAAGGGGTTTTGACGTACGTTAAAGCTTTAAAAGAAGTAAGAAAGTAATCTTCCAAATATCAAAATAATAATACCTTAAACACTAAAAACAACTTAATATTAATTAACGTGTTAACTTTGCTATTAAAAAATTAAGTCCTTGTATAGCAAAAACCAAGTAAATAAAATAACCCATTTAAAATCTTCAATATCACCAACCCCAAAATAATTATTAAAACTGCTAACAATTTTACAACGTTTCGCATTATATAGGTCAAACCTTATATTAAAGCGACTAATGATAACAATTGGAGTAATGATTCATATGCCAAATGAATCAGCTAATAAAATCCTTCTCCTCCCATAATTAAAACCCTGATAAAATAACAATAGCATAACAACCACTAAAAAGGAAAAACATTAAAGATAATAAATACACACCAGACCACATATACAATATTACATAAATTACAAGAATAAATAAATACAATCAAAACTTGGCCATCAAACTCCGCGTACAAAAAATTATTAAAACTTCATGAAAAAAAATTGAAAAAAAAAAAAAACGATAGTATTAGGATTAATTGATTTCCTACTCTAAAAGTCGTATAATTTATTCCCAAACACGACTTGAACCTCGAAAACCCTAATATTAACATCTTTAAATCAAGAACTATTTACAGTGTTAAAGGTTAAACCGCACGTAAACCATACAAAAAATCAAGCTTAATTGCTTAAAATATAACAATAAAAACAAAAACAGAATCCTCATATAATTGTCAACAATTAAAAAAAATCAACTAACGCATAGTTATCGCATTAATAACAAGGTTGCTAACAAGGATTAATAGGAGGTTCACCCTTGAAAATCGAAATATTACTTATACGTACATGCGATTAACAACTAATTTACAGAAAATCGTCTTTCTAAAACTACTTTGAAATTTCCGTAATAAATACCAACTAAAAACGGTTCTATAATACGTCAAAATAATATATAAGCTAACTAAAATAGGTATCTATTGATTCCTAAACTATTAATTACACTACAAGTTGAAATTAAGTATGAAATACTTATTTCACGACTAGTATTAACTAATTACACAAGACAAATACTTTGGTATGGTAGATATATAAACTAACGATACCCTTGTTGTCAAAACAAGTGGCTTTATAATATGGAAACAACGTACAATTAAAAATTCAAAGTTTTGGAATTTTAAGCCGGTCGCAACTCTAGTAAAACGTAACACTGAAACTTCAACGAATCGTTAATCCGCAAACATAGTGTTAATAATGTTAACATTTACTGTAGTTTCTATCAAAAGGGTTAAAGCGTTGATTTAGCTAAAATCGATAAAACTAATACAGCAAAAGCTTAAAAGTACTTGAAACAACGCGCTTATAACAATTATATCAAAGCTCTATATCAACCGAACGCATCGTACGATCTTTCAATAACAACGCTAGCCTAAAAGCTAACTAATAAAAACTACAATGGATTAAATAAAAAACTAAACTAACAGTTCATAAACTTGGATCGTAAAATCGATATAATTTTTATTAATTTGTCAAAAACCAAATTAATAATCTTTATAAACTACTCTTTTGCTAATAACACGAACCTATTGTTATAGATTGAATTTCTCATAATAATAGTCAATAAAAATAAGTTACGGGAAAATCGATTCGCAATCACAAAAACCTTAATCTATAAAATCTCTATCAGATGCAAATGACTTACATAAAACGTACTAATTTCACAAATTTATTGTATAATAGCTAGGTTTAACATAGGCAAAACCATGTAGGAAACCTTTAATATTGTGACTAAAAAACTTAAGACTCTACTTATTCCGGTTATTATTTATACCGACTCGAAAAACCTGTTTGAATACCTCTTCCAACTAGAGACAACTAGCGAAAATCGCCCGATAATCGACGTAACGGCACTTCATAAAGCCTACAAAAACAGGAAAATCTAAAGGTTTACATAGATGAATAGTAAAGATAATCTAACAAACGCTATCACAAAATCAACACCAAACAAAGTCCTAAAAAGGTTTAATAACAATAATAAGCTGACTATAGGCAGCGAAAACTACGTAAAAAAGCCACCAGATAAGGTTGAATCACGTAACAACAAACAAGGAGGAAAACAAGGGTACCATAACAAACTGAAAAACTACTAGGGAGTTAAAGCCGGTAATTTGATTAATTGATATAGTTAATTTTAAAATACGCACAGATCTGTAGTGATGTACTTTTATATGAGAATTGTTGAAATCGTGACTCAACACCATAGAGGAAAAGGAAATTATCAAAGTTAATTGAAGTGCGAAACGCATTAAGATTGAGAAAGGTTTAGCTAGCGGACTAAGACGTATTTCTAAGGCTACTACAAATAAGTGGTCAATTACACTAACGTACATGCATAAAACAAAAAGCTGCTAGGGTAAAAAAAGTATTTAATTACAATATAATCAATGAGCTATACTATCAAGTAAATTAACTATACTAACTACAAGTTAGCTATATTGTTTGTAGGTTAAATGTAAGTTAAAGGCAATATGTTCCCATTTAAGACTAGGGTACAGGCCAAGCAATTAACCTGACAAATTGATATACAAACCGGCTAGCGGTCTACCAAACCTAAAACAATACATCCACCACTGAACCACGCAATACTACTGTTACTTCAACAACAATTCAAATCGACAACGTTGTAATATTTAAAGCCCTATCACTGGCAAGGCCTATCAACCATTTAGCTTATTTGTGCTTAACCCAACAAACACTAATTAGTGTTAATAGGCCTTTAGACGTTATAACGTTGTCGATTCGACGTGTGGTCGAAGTAACGGTAGTATTGCAATGGTCAGGTGGTGGATGTTCGTTGCTTTTAAGTTTGGCAGACCGTTGGCCGGTTTGCACACTACTTTGTATGGTTAATTGCTTATCCCGTGCCCCACCTCGAATTAAACACTACTGCAATTGGCTTGCGGTAGTACACTACACTTTGACTGCACTGCATTTGAACGCTATTCCAATATAAACTGTATATATCCAGGGGTATGCCACACTCTATTGCAGCACCGACACCCGCACGGTTAAAGTCTCTAGTCATAGCAATCAAGCCTCTTCTGCAACATAAACGGATGGATTCGCTGTCGCAGCTGCCTTCCTGCGCCCTGGGAAACCCCCATCCTCCTCTCTCCGCCCCAGCATGAGTGGTGGCGGATGTGCCCCGGTACACTGCAGTACCGGTACAGTACATAAAACCCCCCAACCAACCCACTTGCTCGCCGCCTTACGGGCCTTCGACTACAGTGTCAAGCAAGCGCTTGGGGCCCGCCCGCCCACTCCGCATCTCCCATCGACCGCGTC
>JASMMZ010000010.1:12253844-12319502 GCA_038502455.1 Anisogramma anomala | reverse complement strand
CTCTCTTTCTTTTTCTTGATGCATCCTCTACTAGCGTGCGTGGGTTTGGGGGGGAAGAGGACGGGGATGTGTGGCGGCGGTGGGGGGGCTCACGAAGAAGATGGGGCGTTCCTTTGCGAAAGCGTCGACGGTGTCGTAGGCTTGCTGCCGCGAAGCGGGGGTCACGACGCGGTCGGCCTGGCGGCGCGCCAACACGACGGTGTCATTGACGTAGTCTAGAACGGCCATTGCGCTGTGTGATGGCCAAGATGGTGTTCAAGGTAGGGTCCAAGAGGCACACCGTTCACTCTAACCTGTTCTCGAAATCGAGGTGGCCAGTTGGGGAGCGTGGCAATGGCGCGATGTCATGAGGTGAGTGTGGCTGAGTGGCACAAGGATGACGAGTCAAGACATTTATTTGTAACTCACTGTGTGCTACGCAGTAACACCTGCAGTACGTTCTAGCAGGGATTGGGAAGAAGTCGTGAAGCTTAACTTCAAACGCACAAAATTCAGAATTACTGTTGGAACAGCAGTCGATTACAGTACAGTTCAGTTGACTTTACGAACTGCAAGTTGATTGTATTGTATTGCTTGCAAATCAATTACCGGGTGGCGCCCAATTCAATGTGGGGCACAGGCTAAGCAGTTGCCCATACAAACTGATGTGTAGACCAGCTAACGGTCTGCAAACTTGGAAAAATACATCCACCACCTGACTATTGCAATACTACCTGTTACTTCCACCATGATTCGAATCGACGACCGTTGCAACGTCTGGAGACCTATCAACAATTACGTTGTTTGGTTTGGTACATAGTAGAAGGTCCTCGCCATAGCCATAGCCCCATGGGTTCCATGCAAGTAATGAAACGAAGAAAAGGAGTAAAGTAACTGAACATTTATTTGTTGGATGTAAGAAAAACGAAGAAATAGTGAAGAAAAGCTTGGACAGAAGGCTCGTGTAGACCAGCGCCTGTGGCAGCCACACCTTGCAACAGATTGGACGACAACGCACGCACACATCACCACACAACTGCGAAGAAAACGATGACCATCCTAGAGTCTTCAAGCACAGCGCCACAAACACACGGTTTGACAAAATACGTACATTCCGCCAGCAGGCATGAAAAATGAAAAATAAAAAATAAAAAAACCTCTTATGTACCCTTTATGCAGAATGCCAGAGAAAACAGCTGCTTGACACCCTTCCACACGGCCGGATAGGTTCAACGTAGCCGCCTCAACTACCACCGGCGAGACAGTGTCGGGTATCGCTCGCAATGCAACCCTAGGAAAGTGTGATACTACCTTCTCTGCCCTCTGTGCATTCATCCAAGCATCCAGGTATATGTCTACACCGTCGTTCGTATGATCCATGTCCCAACGGTCCGTTTACAAGGCAAACACGGCGGCGCCAGCACCCATCGCCACCAGCATGTACATGCAGATGAGCATGTCGCCGACGCTGAAGAGAGGCTTGTGGGTCGACGGCATGGCGGGCGAAGAGCTCGTGCTAGAGGAGCTAGAGCCCGTGCTCGTTGTCCCGGCCGTTGCCGTGGCAGCCACCGCGTTGGCGACACTAGCGCGTACTAGCTTGGTCTTGCAGGCCGACGCCGTGGCCGCCTTCTTGATCGTGGCCCCGCCGTTGAAACTGCAAGCAGAGTCGGCAGACTTCTGGCTCTGGTAGTATTGGTCAAGGATGTATCCCAGCATCTGCGTGGAGTTGCACATAGAGTACGCGCCGTACACACCGGTGGTGGCGTTGGTCAAGATTCCGGCGCAGTAAGCAGCATCCTTGCCGCAGATGTAGCCGTACAGCTGGCCGTACGCGCCCGAGTCGGTGTTCGCGGAAGCAACACAAGACAGGGAGTTGTACATGCACTCGCAAAGGTCCGAGTCAGGGGTAGGGGGCAGGATGTTGGCCGCCCTCCAGGCGTTGTTGACCACAGGGCACGCAGCCGCGGTGTTGGTGGCGGAGTAAGCGTCCATGGAGGTCGAGG
Organism: Anisogramma anomala; assembly: GCA_038502455.1. NCBI lineage: Eukaryota > Fungi > Ascomycota > Sordariomycetes > Diaporthales > Gnomoniaceae > Anisogramma > Anisogramma anomala. Next base: position 12,317,520 of record JASMMZ010000010.1, on the reverse strand, counting down.
TGGGGTCGGCCTTGTTGATGCGGGAGCTGAGCGATGTGTAGGCCTTGAGAATGGACACGCTCCTGGAGTTGATCTCTCTGACCAGGCCTGTGGGTCACAGTCAGTGGCTGAGCTTGCTCATGGCGCAACATCTTCCACGAGGCCATAGTGAACCGAGTTCGCGGGTTGGCGGGGCTTACCATAGTCATTGGCCTCCTCGAAGTACAGGTAGACAATGCCACCGGCAATGACTTGGGTCATATCGGGGCTGTACAGCTCGGTGGTCTCCTGGAAAATACGCGCGGCAGCGCCGTCCTTGTTGCAGCCATACTCGGAGAAGAAGACGGGCACGGAGTAGTTGGAGAAGAAGTCGACGACCTCACTGTAGCCCGAGGTCTGGAAGGTGCTCTCGCCGCACCACTCGTAGATGTTGTATCCCCAGAAGTCAATGGCCGAGTCCTGGTCGCCGCAGTTGAAGTAGTGGGCCATGTTGTCGCGGATGTCGGCGTCATCATTGGCAGCGTAGCCCACGCCGATCCAGCGGTCGGCGTTGGACTTGATGTAGGCCTTGGTGTCACGGATAGCAGCCTTGACGAAAGCAGAGGCGTGGGTGTTGGAGGCATTGTTGGTGACCTCGTTTCCGCCGAAGAAACCGATGAGATTCTTGTAGCCCTTCATGGCGTCGATGACGCTGGTGTAGCGGGTGTACAAGGCCGTGTCCCAGACAGGGTCGGAGCGGATGATGGCCTGGCTGGGCGAAGACAAATCGCTGATGACATAGATGCCGGCGTCGGCCAGCAGGGACATGCACTCGTCGTGGTTGGCGGTGGGGTCCAGGGCGTATGTGCGGATGACATTGGTCCCGGCGGCCGCGAGGATGGGCACATCACGGGCGCAACGGGTGGCGTCGGACAGCGGGTCGAGGTAGTTGATGGTCGAGTCGCTCCGCTTGGCGGCCTCGGAGGAGCCCGTGTCTCTCTGGTAGGCAACACCCTTGATGAACATCTGCGTTCCGTTGTTGTAGAAGAAGTGCTGGCCCTTCATGACGATGGGCTCGATATCGGCAGCCGCCTGGCCCAGGAGGGCAGCCAGGACAAGAGGCCTGACACTGACAGAGAACATGTTGTTTGGAACTGTGGTTTGGCGAGGAGTCGGTGGCAGAATAATGTAGTAGAAATAAAATGGTCTGATGAGGTAGGACTGGTTAGCCTCGACCATGGGATATTTCAGTAAGGGGGCAAGCCCAAAGTAGTCGAATGATTATCTTCATAGACCCTGCATCTTGTATTCTTCCAACACTTCCAACGAGACTGTTTATCTCCACAGTCCTTGTTGGTGTTCCATGTTTGGCATGCCATGTTGTTGGGTGGGCTGTGGTGAAGCAGGTGCAAAGGTGGACTGATGACTGTAGCGTGACGTTTACGTCGGCAGTCTCGACTCACCTTTCTTCTAAAATTTCATTCCAGCAACCCTGGTTTTGAGGGAGAGCGAGTTTGTGTGATGCACGAGGTGCAGATGATACACAGAAGTTGTGTTCAGACGGGTCAATGAGCGTGATGTGGAGAAGGAAAGACAGAGACGGCGAAAAGCCGAGAAAGGGGCCCGGTTCAACTTGCACGAGCGACGAGAGTTGGGATAAGGAGGAGGAGGAGGAGGAACACGACTGGAATGACCGCTAGAAGCTGGACGAGGTCCAAGAAAAAGGGACGATCGAGCAAGAAAGCAAGGAGATGGCGATGGAGACCACCGGGGAGGGGGGGTGCAGCAGGTGTGGGCGTGTGTCTACCCATATCAAGAGGTGTGTCGGCGCAACATTCCCAAGCTATGCTGCACACTTGGTTCACGCGGCGTGGTCGTAGGTAGGACTATCCGCGCCCCCTATTCGTAGCCCACCTCGCCCACAAATCTCGCGTCTGGACCCACTCCAACTAAACGATTCGACAAAAGGCCTGGCCGTGTGGCGATGCAAATTTCGCGTAGATTTCGATGCGAAACGCACGCCCGCCGCCGCCAGCCGTACGCCGCCCTTCCGGAACCTGTGGGCCCGCCGCTCCGGGCGCTCATCGGCCAGACAACCGTCGCTTCCTCCGCTCTGCCCTGTGCTTTCTCGCTCTAGATCCCGCGTGTCTCTCGTGGCCTGGCCGTTGCCGCCAGCCCCCGCCGCGCAGCTTGTAGTAGGCGGCACCGATCTTGTACAGCACCACATCCCACAGCTCGTATGTCTCCCACCAGAGTGTCTTTGCCGGATTGCCCATGCCCGGATATGTGGATACTGGGTTGCGGAGTAGAATATGTCGTGGAATACGTGGATGACGGATCAATATGATTTTTTTGGCCCCATGGGGTGGGAACTTGCGTCTTGGTGTCCATATAAGTAAGTAACTTCCTGTCCGTCAGGCAGCACGGACACCACGACCTTCATCAACCCACCTCGCAGACCTCGTGGGCACCAATTTGCTTGTTATATAGGTAGCACGCCGAGCCCCATGATCGGCCAGCCGTGACCCAGTCCCCATCACTGTTGATTTTCGAAGGTGTGGGCGGGGCAGGTGCTATTGGAGGGTGATGCAAACAACCGTCGCTAGGCTTGGCGCTGTTGACAGAGAACTTCAGCCTAACATGAACATCAACATTAACACCAACATTAACATCAATTCAAAACAAGGATTGGCCGGGCGCTGCTCGACGGCACCTGGCACCTGGCGCCTGGCAGCGACTGCCACCAAGTGCCGCGCTGCCTGCTACCATCGTGCACATTGTTTTTTGAGTGGCAGTCCCACGGCCGCCTGTAATAGTACATCCCGGTGGCGTAGGAGGGGCAGCGTTGACCTTCTGTGCATCAAGCATGCCCGGCCCGGCTCTGACATGCAGCATGCGGTCGACCTGTTTGTTACTGGGGCCGGTACTCACACAGTACCTGGGCAGAGACTAGTACAGTAGGAGTAGCCAGTCAGCCTTGTAAATTACAGATGCTGTGGGTAGGCCTTTATCCTTGCAACGTAGTCGATTCGAATCTCTGGTCGAAGTAACTAGTATTGCATTGAAAGTGGTGGTGGTTTGTGACCAGTTTGACAAACCGCTAGCCGTCTACACACTAGTTGGTATAAGCTACAGCGTAGCCCGTGCCCAATTCGGCATGGGGCACGGGCCAAGCAATTGCCCATATAAACTAGTGTGCAGACCGGCTAGCGGTTTGCCAAATTTAGACATACATCACTTTCAATGCAATACCAGTTGCTTCGACCAGAAATTCAAATCGACTACGTTGTAATAACAAAGGCTTACCAATATTCATCAGTGCTTATGAATTTAAACACAAATAAGACAGGTAAAAGAAAATGTTACTGTAAACGAATGATTTTTGCGAAGTGCCTTGGTTACTGCGTTCTTATTTAAAGGTAGTAAAAGTGAGAGGTCTCAGGTAAGTTGCTGTTGATATGTACCTAAAAGTGACGATGGTATCGCTAAACTATCAAGATATCTTTATGAGGCTTATGAGACTTAATGTGAAGAAACTGAACTAGGCGCTGTCACTAAGAGTGGTCAGATACTATCTATAATCCTCGATGAAGAGGGGAGAAAAGTTCCTGCTAAGGAACTGCTATGGAATTAGCGATATGGTGTGGCCTGGTTATGTGATTGGTTACATGGCGTAGATATGCTTAGAAGTAATGTGGGAGCATCGTAAAAGCTTGGTAATCGCTAGGGCTAGATTCTTGGCGACTACTAGCCCAGGTATCAGTTTGTAACATTACCCCCAGCCCGCCGGCGTTTCTTTCGTCAAATGTAAAATGTTTTGACGCATTATAAAAGGCCGGAGTGGAGTGTTTCGTAGTGGTTAATGAGTAGCGCAGAATGCTTTGGCGCGTTGCCAAAAGCGTCGTTCTTACCGTAAATACTTTAGTGTATTGTGAAAGGTACCGGCGTTCCCGGCGTTAGCGTTGCTTCCTCCTTATAAACAAGCCCCCGCCTTTTGGCATTGATATTTGTAAACCTTTTTTTATAACGACCATTACTACTAATTTAACAATTATCCCACCATTTTTATCTTTATATACCTATTAGTGATTTATATTTTGCCTCCCATTTTGTCCAATTTTTCTCGCTATTGAAATCAATGTTTAAACCATTGTTATAGTCGGTAACACTATTTTTAACTATAGTTTTTTCTTCGAAGTTATTTAAGTCCCATTATAAAATAGTTAATTTCCATATATAAAGCTTATAAACGCTTATTCGAATAATATTCGTGAATAATCCTATTTCTAATATATTTATCATATAGTATATAACTTCTATAAGTATGGATATGATTATATATGCTTATAGTTAGTATTGCAGGGTGTACTCTTGCAGAGTACACGGTAATGTGCTACGCTGCAAGATACACTTTTACAGAGTGTACGATAATATGTTATGCTGCAACATGCACTCTTGCAGAGTGCATGATATCGTGCCACGCTCCAGAAAGGACGTCGATAGAGTGTAGGGTAGACTGCCACGCTCCGGGTCAAAGCGTATAAGCTTTCACTAGAGGCGTGCACTCTCCAGACGCCTCTTCTCACTTCTATCTATCTATCATCAATATTAGTCAATCTTCTACTTGTTTTTACGTTAACGTACATCACAAAGAGACTTTACCGACAGAAAGTGTTCTTAAAAAATCTTGGCTAAACGTGTTGAATATTTTATAATAATTTATACGTTATTGACGAATAATATCAATGTTAATGTTTGATATGAACTTTATATTATCAGTGTAACCAGGAAAAGATTAGTTCATATGTGTACCCTTATATAGTTTAACACATAATTTAAATCAGGTTATTAAGGAGTTATTTAAGATATACTTCACGTTCGGCGAATAAAACTAGTGTAAATGATTTTGTTATTAAGTCATGTATTTTTTGTTGATAAGAAATTAAATTACGATTGAATTTAAGTTATGAGAGAAAAAAGGCGATAAGAGTTTGTTACGTTATGTTACGTAAAATCGATATATATAGTAAAGATTTTGTAGTTACATCTAAGCTTATTTCTCTGAGTGGTTATTATATTGTTTAATTTTTGAATAAGGAACGAGAGTTAAACAAGTAGAGTATCTTCGTTCAAAGCACGAGTGTAACAGTTAATAAACGGTTATGCAATATATTTAAAGGTTACAAAAGGGTTCGTTAAAGTCATTAAAAATATCGATGGAAAGTTGGGTGAATTGGTATAGATGAACGAAATGTTGTTTATTAATTAAGAAATGAATTTAGACTTCGATAACGGTATTGTCGAATACCAAGACATAATTAAGTTGATTCGAGGTAATATAAGTAGAACTGTAGACGTTACAACATTGTTGATTCGAATTGGTCGAAGTAACAGTAGTATTGTGTAGTCAAGTGGTGGGTGTATTGTTCTAGGTTTGGCAAACCGCTAGCTGGTCTGCACACTAATTTGTATAGTCAATTGCTTGGCGCGTACCCTAATGTAAAGTGGGCGCATACTGTACTTGAACTTATAGTAAACCTACAAAACAATACACTTAACTTACAGTTAATATAGTCAACTTTACTTACAGTAAAGTTAACTTATTACACTAAAAATACTACTATTACAATATTACGGCTTTTTGTTTTATATGAGCACACCAATATGGTCAATCAATTGTTTCCGATTACTGTTATGGACTTAGGCTGTGAGCCGTCAGTCTGAGTCATGAGTAATTTGTAGTGAGGTGCACGATGTTGTGTCATGTCCAGCCCTTATAGTGTGGTTAGCGTAATCCAGGACGTCTGAATTATTAATACTTTTAACATGGTGCAACGGTCAAGAGGGCTGACTCACATCAGCTGATGGAAGCCACGCTAACTGGCTTGAGCTTACTTAGTAAGACCTTCACAATTACTATAAAACCGCCTCCTTGTTAAACAGCCAAACCCCTATCTATTTCGCAGCCAATTTAACTCCAATTATCTCACAGTTCCGAATTCCAACTTTATCAATTCCCACAACAAGTTTTTCGCCACAAACTAATATAAATCTTCAACTTAACCGTACTTTTAACTCGAATGTACTAATTCATTAAGTCGTTGGCTTTATTTCTCTAGTAATATCCCAGTTTGTTGGAATACTTTTATTCGCTAATACGTAACTTAACCTTGCTAATTAGCCTTTCAATATAGCTTTTAATGCGTATAATCCGCTTATTAATATCCAAAAAGTGCCTAAAAATTTTGTTGAATAACGGTTAAATCATAAAACTAGAAAAATATCTTTACTATTAATTTTCTAGCCTTCTATAATCTCTTTGCCATTTATTAGCTTTACAAATTACCATCACATCGATTATCAAACTTTTTCGCTAATAGTCTCAAATTTAAAAATGTATTGGAATAGGCTTCTTGAATCGATACAAATTACCACCAGAATAATAAAAATCTGAAGCTACCTAGTAGAGATATTAAGTGTTTTATATATCATTATATTGATATCAAAGTCGTTTATTATATATTAAAGCTCTAAGGTTAAAACGTTTCAAATAATCCTTTTAAATTTCATAAATATCCAATAAATCAAATTTCCAATAATATTAAATTGGGGTTTCATAACCGGTTTTTCCCAACAATACGAATAAAAATCCAACTTATAACGATGAATATATATTATTTATAAAAACATTGTTGTTAAATATTATTTACCTAGCCTTCGAAAGGTTAATCTGAAATATATTTATCTCCTGATCTAGATTTTTAATCTTGCATATCAACCTTCCATTTAGTTGATCAAAGTATTCATTCGGTGGGTTTTTCGCTTATATCGTAATCGATAAATTATAAAATGCCTCCAATTAGACTAAGGTGACGATTTAACCATCACGGGCAGGTTACTACAGATACCTGTAAATTCTAGTCATGTTAATCTTGTTAATTAAAGCTAGGTTGACACTTTGATACTTCAAACAGAAACGAAGGTCAGTATAGTCAACACCATACTTGCGGATTAACGATCCGTTAAAGATAAAATGTTTACCTTCCGCCAAATTCTTGACCAGCTTACAATTTTGAAACTTTAAGTCTTTAATCGCCTGCTGTTCCGATGTTATAAAGCTAACAGTTCCAACAATAAGACTATCGTTAATTTATATATCAATTAAGTCAAAATTCTCATTTTACGTAATTAGTAAATATGGGTTGTAGGTGTTACAGGCTAGTACCTAGCTAGTATTACCAGGGATCCAACCCTAGTAGTTCTACATACTCCTGCGATGCTCTAGAGTATAGAGAAAACCATTTGAGGACACGTCATATGACTGGAAAGAGGGCTATACCATCTTAGCTTTATAGCTGCTCCCTAACAAGGACTTCTTCTCCTTTTTCTTTATCGAGGTTTATAGATAAAATCCGATTACCTTAAGCGCTAACTTCGGCCTTACTCACTTTACATATAAACCTCGATCTTTTTCCCGATGGTATTTTAACTATTCCTTAACGGTTATAGCCTAAGGCTATATTTTTATCCTCTGACCCACCGAATCTAGACCCTTAAGCCCCAAAGCAATTCCTTAACGCGCGCGTTAGGAAGTAGCTTTAAAACACCTTAACGGTCTAATACAATTAATTTACAATTTAATATGAATACTTTACTGATACCTTACGTATAAAACTTATAGAATGGGATTAAGCCATTCGAACATAAATTTCATACTTTAAAAAACGAAATACTAATGTATGAAACTTTTTAACGAATATAATTCGATAACTCGAAGTTATCGATACGTTTACGTTCTCGGGTTAACTTTCTCCTTGAAAGGTTTCTCCTACGTATGTTACGAACGACGTTATTACCATACCGTTCTTTATTATAAACTGCGTTAGTTTCCCAAATAATAACGATTCTTTTAACTCTAATTACGATATTAACACCCCTTTAAACGGGCGTTACCAACTTAAACGTAAACTTTTAAACTAACCGGTAAAAATTTTCGACATTAAATTACAATTTCTTATATAAAAATTTACGATATTATATAAGTTATATCGAAACGAATTTATCGGTATAAAAAAATGTTACTTTTACGTTTTTTTTTAATAGCTTAAAGGACCCGATAAAACCGTTATAAAAAGTTATTACGTTCGCGAAAACGACGGCGGTACTAACGACCCCAACGCCTTTATAACTATAATTCGCGCCTATTATTACGACCTTAATGCGGTTAAAGCAGTTAATGATCGGCTTATAAGTATGAAGTAAAAAGTTCGTAAACGATTTTAGGTTTTTTAAAAAAAAATTAAAAAACCTTATTCGTGAAAGCCGGCGGTATAACTTAGAAATTCGCCGATAAATTCGTTATCTTAAATGGAATTATCAATAATACATTTACCAATACGTTACTTCGTTTCGTTATACCGACGAATTATTATTAATAAGTTGCCCGTATTTAATTTATCAATGGGCGTTTTTATAATTTCCGTACTCGTTACGGCAACACTAATACTATTATTACCGAAGGCGCCTTTTACGGTAGAAATAATAGCGGTAATACGACCGCTCGAAATAGTTAGTGCAATGTTATTATAACTGGCGTAAACGCCTTTCGAGCCGCTTTTAAACGGCGCGCTGCCTAGGTTAACCACGCTAAACTCTGCCGTCGTAAAGACTTCAGGTTATATTTACATTACGACGGAAATGGTTACCAAATCCATACCTTCTTATAAGACCCGGCGTAACGCCCGAGCGACCCTAACAATGAAGCCGTTATAAAAATCCATTTTATTTCGGTTGAGGACTTTATCGACTTCAAAAAGGGAAAAGTGTAACTTTTGTATATAATCGTGTATTGGAGTTAACAAGATTTTAATTCGACATAACGACTTCGACCCAAATTTTAAACAACTTCCTGCTTATAGTAAATTTACTTAATCATCCCATTCGTTTTATTTGCGTATTATTAAACATAAATTATAAATATTCAAACGTTACAAGTAAAAAATCTACTAATCGCTATAAGTTACCGCCTTTTTTTTTTTCCCCCCTATAAAAACTCGACGAAATCACATTTTATACGTTCAGTTTTCCCTTACAACTTATTTTATTTATAATTTTTTGAAAAGTCGATTTTAATAGATATCATTACCGTATATTAGTTTACATTATCCCCTCCTTATAATGTAACGTTATTTTGGGTACAATTTAAATAAAATACTAATAATTTATTTACGACATTGTAAAATACATATTACTTTTAGGATGATCCGATAACTACTGCGTTTAAAAACCAAGGTTTACGCCTGTTTAAAAAGTGCCGAAAGGGATTAGCGCCGTTATATTCCATGTTATCTTACGATAAGCTTGCAAAAACCGAACCGCTACTACGTAGTTCGCCACCGTTTCCCTCGAAAATATTAATAAAACACTCGTCCCGAAATTACTTATCTCCGTTTATGATAAACTTTCCACTAATTTCAAGAAATTTGTACCCCTATTGGACAAAGTACTTAACGATAAGCTACCACTTTATCTCTTTAAAACTGATTACGAAATCGCCTTTCTTACCGATAATTAAAGCTAACATTTAAAAGTATCATAGGATCCTTTATATAGCATCTCGCGTGAAGAGCTTTTCGAATTGCGTAAAACGTTAATTTAATTACTTAATTAAGGTTATATTCGAATAAATAGTTTTTTAACGGACGCTCTAGTCCTTTTCGTTAAGAAACTCAGAGGAAAGTCATAATTTTATATCGATTATCACCGGCTTAATATTATTACGAAAACAAATCGTTAGTGGTTTCGTTTCGTAAAAAAGACGTTTATAAACATGTCATAAATTAAGCAATTCAGTAAATTAAATTTTAAAGCTAATTTTTATAAGTTTTGTTTTAAAGAAGAAAATAAAGTAAAAACTGTATTTCGTACATATTTCGGATTTTTTTAATAATTTGTTGCTTTATTTAGTCTTTTTCACGCTACTGATACCTTTTAACGGTATATTAACAATTTATTACGCCTTTTTCAATATTTTCAATCCGTTTTACTCGATGACATCTTCGTTCATTTTAACGGTATCTACGGTAATTATATAGCTAAAGTTAAATAAATCCTTAATATATTAATTATTACGAAACTTAATATAAATATTTCTAAATACGAATTCATTATTTAAAAAACTAAGTACATAGAATTCGTTATCGAAGTTACTGTCGACGTTCGTATAGATTTAGAGAAGCTACTCGTTATTCGGAAATAAACGTCTTTTACAAAGGTTTTAGGAATATAGAGCTTTTTAGAATTTACAAATTTTTATCGCTATTTTATCCGCGATTATTCGACGATTATCGAACTATTATTACGATTAACCCATGAGGGTACTTTATTTCATAAAGGTCTTAAAGAAAAAGTTATTTTCGAATAGCTTAAGTTTAACTTATTTTGGAACCCGTATTCGTTTAATAAGATCTCAACCGCAATACCTTTTTTGAAGCCGATTGTTTTAGTTAGTCCTTAAAAGGTTACTTCTTTCAGCGCGACGACCACGTCGACCTACGACTAGTAAAGTATTACTCCCGTCCTTTATCTTCCGACGAATATAACTACGAAATCTACAATAAAGAATTATTGTTAAATATAAGTTATTTGAAAGTATAGAACGCGAAGCTTCAAAGTACGACGCACCCGTTTACTATTTTAACAAATTATAAAAACTTAACATACTTTATCATAATACGACGGCTTTTTAAACCATTAGTCCACTAATTTGAACGCTTTTTATAATTTGGCTTTCGATTAATATATAATAAAGTAGCGAACCACTCGCGGCTAGATATATTATTACGATGTAATTGAAATATTTCTAAAGACTTTTCGGACCTATATTGATTAAGCCGAGAATTCTAATTGTTACGTTCCGAATGCTTTGTTTCCGAGCCGTTAGTGTGTACGTACGTCGTGCAGTTAACCGTCACTAACGATTTAATTTTAAAAAACCGTAAATTTTTCATTAACGTCGACCTTTTAAGTTATTAGTATACCGCTATTATATACGATACCACTTACACTCGCCTAATAAGTATGGTACATATAGGCGACCGGTACTTCTTAACAGATATTCGTACTAATGGCAACCTTATATTAAAGGTTTTAATTTCGGAATATGTAGTAAATGACGATAAAATTTTAAAGTTTCGTAATGACATTTAGGTATTTGTTTACGAGCCGTTTATCATCTCATTAATTCAAGTAAACTACGATTCGCTTTTTACCAGCTACCCAAGCCATGACGCCATTATCGTTATTTTTTAAAAACGTATTTTTAGTTAGGTTTATAGCGCATAGTCCGTCGCTTTTGCCGTAATTACGACGGTTATAGCCGTACAACATATTGAAAACACCGTCGAAAAAGGCCTTTGAAAACCTTTTCGGTTTCCTAACAGCTTTGGAATGAGTTTTCCATCGATTTTATAATAAATTTATTTATAAATACGAAGGTAACCTACGTTACCTTATAATTATTAAGAACCGTTTAATTAAAGTCTTTATCCTCCAGGTTATAATTACTATCAACGCCGAAACTTATACAAAACGGTTTTTTAATTATTATTAACGGTTTTATGGTTTTTCGTGTACATTTATTAACGACCGTAATTTTAATTGGACCAATAGGTTTTGAGAACGATTTTACGATTTAACTAGGGTGGAATAACATTTAAATACAGTTTTTTACCCCAAAACTAACGACGTAACCGAATGCGTAAATCAGGAGATCTTTACGTATTTACGTTTATTTGTCATTTACATATAATTCGACGAAAACCGTTCATTATCCGGTTATTAATTAATATTAAATAATGAAAATATGATTAATTTCGGTATAACCCCGTTCTTTATAACTTATTGTTATTACGTTAATTTTATATAAACAGTATAAAACTTTTGCGTTTCAACAACGATTTTATGCATGAGGGCTAAAACCTTTATTTAACCGATTTTCGAAGTTACGAAATTCGTATAAGCCGTAATAACGTTTACGTTATAACATATAGAGGAAGTTGTTAATAAGCGGAGATCCTTTTCAGAAAGTTTCAAAGTCGGTAAAGACGTTGGAATTTTTTTAAAAAAAACTATAAGCCAAAAGAACTCTTGAACAATTTAAGTTAACTTAACAATAATTACCAAGTAACGTATATAATCGACTTTAATGTTGTTAAATTTAATATACTGGGCGAGAAGTATTTTCGATTTTATGTAAATTAATTCGTTCAAGCCGTTTTGGATCCTCTTTTAAGCTAATAAATTCGAAACTTTTAACCGAAATTTACAATTATTTAAAACGACGATAATAAAGAGAAACCGAAATACTAAGTCAAAAATATATTACTTACCCGTAATAAGCCCTAAGTCGAACGTATCTCACTTTATAATTAACCGAAACGACAGGTTTTAGTTCAATTTATAGGTTATGTATATCAAACATAGAAGTCGCTTTTAAAAAATTTTAATACCGTAATACTCGATACCTTGCCATTACTTTATAAATTAGTAAAATAAAACGAAAAGCCTTTACGTCTAGCCTACAAATAGGTATACTTTTATACTTTACTTTACCAAAAAAAACGGCGTATAAGCCGTTAATAATCAAATATTAAATAAATGTTTTAATATTGATAAAGATAAAAACCAAACGATTATAACCGGATTTTACTTGAATATATATTCGAAATCTTGACCCGAATCGTTACCTCATATTCTTTTACCCATTTTAACAAGTTGGCTTAATTTAATATTTATACAACCCAACTTAGTATTAATACGTTTCGAAACCTTAATAAGCTTTTGTATTACTTTTAACAACTCTTCTTAATTTTTAGTTAGTTACGCCTTCTTGGTTTTTACCCAGTTCTAAAAAACTTACCCAAGTATTACGTTTTTCGTTTATTAACTACATAGTCCGTAAGCTCAAAGATCTTATGGGAGTGATAGGGATAAAATCCCTCCCGCCTCGAGTATTAACTTTGTGTTACGTAACGCGACGGACTTTTATGGTCTTTTTAGCGACGATTACCTAAGTTGATACATTTTTCAGCCGTTCGTTAGAATTTATAGAGCAGCTTATGGTACATAAAATGACCTCGATCTTAAGAGTCGAATATTCAATACGTTTTCAACAACTCTTTAGTAAACTTATTTATGTTGGTATTTAGATTTAGCGGCATATAAGTATATCCAGAACTACGACCCGTAACCCTAATGGAATAAAGGCGATATCGGGCCTTAATATTTAGTTACTTGTTAACAACTTCCTTGTACCTATTGAAACCACTCACCCTTAGTTTCCTGGAAAACTTTCTAGAATTATACGCTATTTTATAAAATTATTTAAAACGTACTTGTTTTCGAGTTTCGTTAAGGTATATGTCTATCTCCCTTAAGGCAAGGAACTTTATACTTATTAGAAAGAATCAAGTAGTTTGAAAGTATATAACCTATATTTTAATAACTTTTTTTACCTCGGCGGCAAACTAAAGATTCGTCGTAACGTTATTATTAAAATGAGTTTAAAATTGTAAAATAAACAAATGTTATAATAGTAGCTATAATGACTAACATTGTACAGAAAAGTTAAAGATTAAGGAAAGAGAAAAGTTTTATTTTTTGTAATTAGGATTTTAGGAATTATTTATAAAGAAAAAGGGGAGGCGCTAAAGCTCCTTTCACGTAACTTTAGCCTAGTGCCTTTTATATGGAACCGTGTTGTTTTGAAAGGCACGTGTACCTTACTTATACTTACGACGCCTTATATCATAACTTTACAAAAAAAACACGAGGAAAGAAACAATAAGGGTATTTTTAGGGGTAATGTTACAGGTTAATACCTGGTTAATATTACCAGGGATCCTACTCTAGTAATTTTACGCGCTCCCGCGATGCTCTAAAGCAGGGAGAGAGCCGCTTAAGAATACGTCACATAACTGGGAAGAGGGCTGTACCATCTTAGATCCATAGCCGCTTCCTAGCAGATATCTTTTCTCCTTCTTCTTCATCGAGGTTTATAGATAGAATCCAACCACCTTGAGCGACAGCTCCAGTCTCAGTCCCTTTACAGTAGGTTCAATATTTTATACCTAACCTCGACTCAAAGTGCGATTGATAAATCAGGAACTAACAAACAACTGTTTTGGATAATTCTTATAGTGATTGAATACATCTTATAACCATTACTAAAGGGCATTCGTTATGGGGTTTTTATGGTAACTCTAGCAAAATAATTTTCTATAGGTCAATTTCATATTACATGTACGTTTAGTGTCGATAAGGTCTCTGCTTATTTCACATGAAGTAAAAAAAGTAGAAGAGTAATCATAAGATTGGTATTGTTGTATTAAAAGATATATAGATCTAGAAGAGGCATTCCAGAGAGTGCATGCCACGGATGAGAAGTTATAAACCTCTGATCCGGGTAGTGGTCCTTTTGCCGTACTATCTGGAATACTCATTCCAGACCACTCTATGTATAATGCACTTTATGTCTTACAATATTGAAACCTGTAGCGTGATACGTTATCGTGCACTCTGTAAAAGTACACCTTGCAATACAGTGTACTGTTACTTAGCCAGTGCATACTATCTATACGGGTATATAGTAATATTTATACTGGTAATCTTTTCTTTTTCCCTTATGTATTTATAACCTATTAACAATAGTGTAGTTATAATGATTCTGTATACGTAACTTTATAATAATAATATAAGTGTAGTACAAATTGAAAAGGTTTAAATTAGCAATTTTTTTAGTAATAGTGTTATTACAGTACTAATTACAAATGTTCAAATTGGTAATTTCTGGCCGCAGTGGTAATTATAATAAAGGTCAGGTTATTGTAGTTAATTGGTAGCGATATTGTTATTAATAATGCCTTTTGTTATTTTCGATAGGGATGCAATTACGTAGATGCTATAGAGGTGATAATATAAAGGTAATTACGCCGTTATATATTGGGTTAGTATAAAAAAAGTGTATCGTTATCGATTTAAGGAAAACTTTTTTCCTTTTAAAAAAGAATACATATAATTGATAAAATTCTTTATCCTAACTTAACTTAACCTTTAATTTAATTAAACAATCCAAACCGTTTCGATAAGTAGGTTACTTAACTATTACCTAGATACTAACCTCACCTTTAAATATATACCGCATAGAAACAGGTTAGTATTATAACCTAAGGACCAACTGCAGGTCATGGAATAAGCCAGCGGTCCGCTGCGCTATCAGAAACCTGATGTCCAACACATCAAGCTAGGGATCTCTCTTATATAAGCACCCAGGGTTAGGGTTTGGACCGACAGGACCGCTCGCGGTCCAGTCGACAACATTAGTACCGAAGGAAGCGACATCGACTTCAGTGGTCCAGTACTGAAGACGGTATGAAGGCACGGATATATAAGGACATGGTCATCACCACATAGAGAGTATTTCCTTCATAGCTCTTCAGTTGTCAATCTAAGTATTCAGCCTACACACTTGAATAGCCTAACGGCTAGTGATCATTCTACAGCACGAACAACCATCTTCTTGATATTGCACTTTTGTTATCTCTACTACCTTACTACTAACATAAACCCCATGACACCTTCTATTTACTCACGGGTATTTAGTGTTATCATTACAGTTAATTAGGTGTCGCCTAATGCGGAAGCGTCGCCGCGCCGCCGCGGTCGCTGCCATAGCCGTTACCATTATTATCGTTAATAACCCGCTCTTATCGGGTAAAATTTTATCTATAACCGTTACCCCCGCCGCCGCCTCCCTTCTGTTCCCGTTTAGTCCCACTGTTACCGCCTTCTTTTCGGCTTCGCCTACCCCCATCACTACCATTATCCCGTTTTCCGCTGCCTTCGCCATCCTGCCTTCCTTTTTCCTTTCCTTCCTTTCCTTCCCCTTAAGCTTTAAAAGTGAGAATCGATAGGATTTCAAAGTTATAAACCTTTTCCTTTCCCCGTGAATAAAAACCCTCCTAATTGCGGGGCTCCTCTAGCGCCGTAAACGTAGCATTAAAAAGATTTTTTCGCGGTTTGTATTCCCTAAATTTCCTCGTATATTTACTTTTAATTTCTTTATAAATAATAAGCAGTAGACGAACCTACTTCGCCGCCTAAAGCTTCGCATTTGAGGTACACCACGAAGTCATTTTAACACTTAAAGCGTTAAATTAGCGTACCCGGATCCGAAGCCCCGGGTCATTAATAAATACGCCCTACGTATTGTATGTTACGTCCGCGACCGCAAATAATTCAGTTAGTGATTATTACGAAAACGGAGGTTGTTCGACTTATTATCACCACTACGAACGAATTTGTAGCGAATACACTCCAGTTCCGTTTGTTTTGGAGCCTTAGGTGGAGGTCGTATTAAGCGCTCACCGGCTTTATAGTAAGTTTTAACCGATTTATAAAATTTCTCTTTATTAAAAAGATATTCAGAGCGTTCTCAAAACCAATCGCGGTCGTAAATGACCATAACAAACCAATACCAATTAATAATAAACGCTAACCGGCGAACCAGAAAGTCAATAACCATTATTATTACTTGAAAACAGGGCTTATGTATATATTACGTAAGCTAATTTAACGACGTTATCGCGCGTCGCCATAAAAATAGTCAAAAACCCCTTATGTTTTTACCTAAAGATATACGACTTAAGGCATAGGGTCATATCTTTATTGACGTTAATAAATTCGATAGCGTTGAAAAGCTGATACTTATATAAAAGGGGAAATCCACGGGGAGAATAGTAAAAACGCAACATCGTCGTCCTTTTTCTTTCCTTTTAGTAGTAATTAATTACACTTTGCGGCTAGTCCAGTGCGCCCAGCTATATTGAAATTATTACTTTTCTTAAAGACAATCTTTTCTAAGTGATAAATGTAATTTAAAATATATAAAACGAATGAAGATAATATATGAAAGGTGAATCCATATCATACATTTAAATAAATAGGAGTAAATGGTCATCAACCTAATAAGGTCCAAATATATAAAATAAAGTGTAATAGTATATCAAGGGCGGCCCGAAATAACAGATTTAAATAAAGAAAGGAAAAGAATTAGAAATTCGATAGGGACTAGGTGTGTTAAACAAAATGTAATACAATATTAGAAGCGGCGCAAAATAGTAGGGTTAAATAAATGCAAATTCGTAAGGCCGGTATAAACGTGATTTGTACACTATGGCACGAATGGGAAAGCAGCGTGTATAGAGTGTTTCGAATGATTTTAAATAGGCTAAAGTGGTATAATTACTTATTAAAGTCGTGAAACATGTTCAATAAGCCTAAAAAACAATTATCGATCTTATTATTTTTAATACTTTATTCAGGGTAGCTTTAGTTATTACGTGTGTTTGATTGGATTTTTCATCGATTTATTTTTCTTCCTCTATTTTCCGGTGTTTATATAATTCGCGTAATATTATAATGTCGATTATTCAACATTTATTATTCATAATTTCTAACTAAACTAAATATTTATGAAACGAAAAGGAGTTAGTATATATAAAAAAAATATAGGGTGTATATTAATATTAAAAATAGTTTTTCAGACTGTTATTATTATAGTAATACCCGAATAGAAACCTTTGACTATATTTTAAATTTTCAATGCTAATATTCTTTTTGTTATCCGTTTGTACTTAGTAGAATTCCAATGGATAAAATTTTCACGAAACTTAAAGCCATTACAAGCCAGCGTTTCGTTACCAAAAACTAAAACGAAGTTTATTTACAAACTGTAATCGTTATTATTAATGAAGAATCCGTTAGTAAAAACAATTATCTTAATAATACGTACATCTAACGATATGAATTGTGAACCGCGTTTTGAATTATATATTGGTTATATAAAGGGTTTATAAAAAGATATAAATATATAGTCTAATAGGGTGGTTTACCATTTCGCAGCGACCGAAAAAATGAATTCCGTTTTCGGTTGTATTATAAAAATAACCTAAACACCATATACGCTTCAATATCTATATTCTTCGGCCCGTTTTACGTTATACAAAACGATAAAGGTAAATTTATTTAATTTCCCCTTTTATGTAAGGCCTAAAACGTTGTTTCGGAAAGTAATGATAATGTTATTAAAGTTATTTATATAATCTGCCGTTAGATACGTTTTGGGTTTTACTTTTAGGCCAGCTTTCAAAAGATTACTTTCTTAAAATACAGAAAACGACGCGTTATATAGCATTAACATATCGTCCGTCTATATATCTATTAGTATAAAGCTCTTCGAATAGGCCATTAACATTAATGGGCTTGGTTCTAAGGTTAAATTAATTATTCTGATTGGCTCCTTACAATATTTTTATTATGTGTAATATTAATAAATACCAGCTTTAGTTAAGCCGTAAAGTAGTTTTATAATGCATATAATCGTTTCAAGCGGATAGTTTTTTTCTAGATATTTAGGTATATCGACATAAATACGTCTTTTAAGCCATTTTTAAAATCAGGTATATACCTATATTATATTACAAAGTTCTAAAAATAGGTTGTATAGCATGTCAAGTAAATTTATAAACCTAAAAATTAAACAGTAGTTGGCCTATTGTAAAGTAGGTAACTAGGTTATAACGTTTTTCTTTTTATCGTCGTTGTAACCTTTGATAACTAGGCGGGTATTTTCGTCAGGTTTTCCGGTTTTATCTTTAAATTCGTAGACGAGGCGAGTAAAACAAATTCTTTAAGCACCGTAAATCATTACGTCGAACCATTTAAAACGAAATCGCCTTAATTAATCAAGGTGGAAATTTCTATTTGAGTAAATTATTCGAACGTAACACTTAAGGCAATAATAATATCTTCGTAACGAAGCTTTAGGTTAAGTTCACGGTTTTCCATTTCCTTTTAAGTAATAAAGGTCTTTACGGTAAATGTCCCGGGAAGTTTTTTAATCTTCGAGTTAAAAGAACAGCCTTAGCGGTAAGGTATTGGTAGGGTTAGTGTAGGCGGGCCGTTTTCGTTTAATAGGAGCGGGCTGGACGCATGATTCAGGGGGTAAGCTAAAACTGGAAGCGGTATGGATTCGTCTTTTTAAAGGGTGTTCGGTCAGTGGGTTTAGTTAAATTAATATTTCGAGTCGCTTCTTTTTATCATTTTTTTATATTTTCGTATTATCATTTAGCGAAATGAACTTATATCGTTTGAAAAAAATAACGAATATACCATAACCTTTAAATCCGTTGATTATGTAAAGGCTAGTTTATCCGTTTTTAGTTTTAAGCTAAGAAGTTCAATTGTGATAGTAAGTTTAAAACGTTAGTTTCGCGTAAGCTATTCCTTGTAACTAACGCTTTGGACAAGTCATTTTTAGCACGTAAAGAAAGTAATACTATTATTGCTTTCGTTATTATATTCGCCTTTTACACTGTGGCGGGTAATATTATAGAGTTTTTATAGATCTTTAGATAGGTATTAAAAACAAGGAGTGTGTGGATAAGCCTACTTAGGCTAAAATTGTTATAAACAGCTTCAACCGTTATTTAAAGGATATATTCCTTGGAATTGTTAACTTTTAATTCCTTGGATAATATTATATACGTTTTGAAGCGGTTTATAATACCTTGAACATTTTTCAATTCCTTATAGGGTTTTTACTGAAATTTATCAACAATTTTTGCCAGCTATTCTTACCTGAATATTACATTTACTAGAGTCTAACGCCGTATTTACGTCTTATTTGATCCAATATAAAGGCGTTAAGGATACGTTTAACAAATAATTAAACAAACATTTTGAACAGTTTATAACGAAAATACTTTGAATGAATGTAACGATTGAAAATAATATTGTTGCGTTGAGGGCATAAAGAGTCGGTTATCCGTTTGGATATATAATATTGATAATTACCTTGTAGTTAAAGTTTCCATCGTTTTCAAAACGAAATTTAAATCGTTGTCGAGTTTGGAAGCGTAATTATCATTTATAGTAAATCTTTTGATAGTTTTAAGGGTGTCTTTGACTATATCTGTATAACCTGCGGCGTAAAGTAATTGTAAAAGGCGTTTTATAACCGGGTTTCCGAATCGTCGGTGTAAAATCCCCAATTCCGGCTACGTTAAGTAAATAACCTTAATTATACATATTTCGGGGGAAGCTATAAATAATCGAATTTAAGCGGAAACTATATGGATACGTTATCTAGATCGCGGATAAACTAATTAATCGTATTTCGATACTTAATTCCGATTTTTTTTATATCAGCTAATAAAAGAAAGAATAGTGTTTTTAAGTTTATTACGTAAATTTTAACCGGTTACAATTGCGTATCTATAATGACCGTCTTAAACGATAACGCTTTACCTATATAAAATATAATATTTTGGTGTTTTCCTCTTCAATTTATCTAAAACTTTGGGAATTTGGCTACGAGTGTATCGAATTGTTGTTTTCTAGCCGTCGAGATTTCTACTGTACCATTATTAGATATAATACTTGAAAAACAATTGCCATATTTATTTCAAAACTTAAATTATAACGTTATATAAGCGTTAAGCACTCTGTTAATATAGATTATAACTATAATATATAAAAAAGAAGTGTCTTATAGGCTTATAAAGATATGTTAGGCAGTTTCGTCGTTATAAGTTATGAAATCAGTATTATTACCTTCAAAATCTTGTTCTCCGGAAGTATATTTGTAAAGGTAAGCGTTATGCTTATTATTTGTCTTTTCGTACTACACTACGTATATTGATAAATTTTTATTTTTCGGTTATGGAATATATAATCGACTTCAAATTATCATTTGATCTGAATTTACTCTTAATCTAGGTAATTAATAAATGAGTAGTCGATTCTTCCGTATATGATATAACGTTTTTACAAACCTACGAGGCTTTATATACCTTTTTATAAGTATTATTATAGCCGCGGTACGTTTCGCCTATTTTCGAACGATCGTCTTTACCCCTTATTATTAGGGTTCCTTTTCTAGTACCTATACTTTGATCATTCGTTTTTCTTTGGATATACTTTAAATTTTCGATGTAAAACATGTTGAATGGTTTCAGTGTAGTTTGGTTTTGGTAATTTAGCCTCTGTCTTTAGCTCTATCGGTTATAAATACTGATTCAAAGCTCTCTTATAGACGTATAAACGTTTTAAACACCTTTTAAGGCTTATATAAAATTTTTAAAGTCCTGTTTCAATTTGAAAAGTATAAGGTTGAAATCCGGGTTTTCGTGATATATTTTCGTGATTATTTGAATAAATAGTTTCTCCGACTTATACTTTGATTTAAGTGCTTCCTCATATTTTCGAAACTTAACTTATAAGGCGGTGAACCTCTCATGGGTTTTTTATCGGCGTCTTTTTTATTAGTTTTTCATTGATTTACAGGTTATATTAATTTAATTGTGATCGTAAAATTCTGGGTTCATTTTTATATCCAGGTAGGATTTTAAGCGGTTATAATACTTCGTAAATTCATTTACCCACTTAAGGTAATTTATATACTACTTCTTTGGCTTACCCGGATGATATATGGTATAAAATAATATAAAATTGAAACGGTACGATATTTAGTTTTTCATTTTTATTAAGTTTAATACGTATTTTGTCATTAAATACATCGTATAGTTTACCGGTATAGTTTTCGTTTTTATCTTAAAGCCTATTGAAATTGGTAAGTTTTATAAAATCTCTTCTATTAGTGAGAAATCGGTGCGGTAAAAGGTTACGGTAGGGGTCGTGGTTAGTGGGCATTAGTTTGTAAGAAACGTATTAGCGTTTTACGGCGTTTGTTGTTTGCTAAAGCGGGTTATTTTCGGTATTTCAACTGTTTTTGTTACAATTTAACAGGTTATTAGCCGTATGGAAAAAGTGGTTTAATATTTGGTTTTACTTTATAATGTGTATCGATTTAGGGGTATATTATACCCGTATAATAAATAAATAGTGTAACCTTTTTTTTATTTTTCTTTGAAGTTTGTATTTATAGTTTAAGTGTAATGATCACACTAAATACCCATGAGTATATAGAAGGTGTCAGAGGGTTTATGTTATCAAGAAGATAGTAGAGGTGCTAAGTGAACAATATCGCAACCGTGCAAGTAATGATCAAAAGCTGTGAGGCTATTCAGAATATACTGAGACTGAATACTTAGATTGACAACTATATGTTCTCCGCCTAATGTGTTAGACTTCAGGCTTCTCTGTAGCGCAGTTGCATACTGGCCCGTTTCCTGACCCAACCGCTGTCTGGGTCATGACATTAAGGTACAGGTATAATATTAAATCGTCCTACGCCTTATATTTGTCGTTTAGTCTGTAAATCTTTCATCACCTGTTTTTTATATTACGTTAAATTATATCTTTTTATAGATTCCGTTTAGTATATATCCTTATCCTTTTAGGTTAGCGAATCGATAAGCTATATTATTTTTAATAGAGCTTTTGTAAGGCGGTTAATATCTGCCTCTTAGTGTATTAATATCTTGATTGCGTAATTGAATTCGTAAAGCTTTCGTAATAAAGGGATTTATTATTTACTATATACCTAACATCCAATTCGAAAATGATTTATAAAAAGTATTCAATATATTAGGGATTTAGGTGTTCTCTTTGTAATAACGAAATATTAGGGTTAAAATGTACGTATTTACTGTGTATAAGTGTAGTTTTTTATTTGGTATGTCGATAGTATTGTCTTAATGTCCTAGGTTTATCTCGTATATTATAACTTTCCTAATTTCCATATATTCGACTAAAAAGTCGAAGTAAACGTTAGTTTTTTACGATGTTATTAGTATTGAAGCTATAACTATAAGTATTTGAGGGTGGTTGGGAATAGTTGTTTTTATATATACCTGGTATGTTGGAGCGGCGTAAGTTAGTGGTTTTTCACCGTAATTGGATTTTGAGTACGTCTAGATTTTAAAGTTTAAAGTAATTCATTTTATAAAAGCTAAATGAAAAGTAAACAGGATTAAGAAAGAGGTCTAAGTAAATTTACTAACGCTTATTAATATAAATAACTTTCAAACGATACGTAAATAAGATGTAATTATATATTAATTCAATATTTTGAATTGATTTCATTAATATCGTTAGTATTAAATTGAAAATAAATAGAGAGAACGTGAAAAGGAAGATAGGGTAAATATAAAGAAAGGAGGGAAATATAGGTATAGTCAGGTGTATTTTTTAATTTGGTGTATAGGTTTTAGGTTGTATTTAGTCAGCGGTCAGGATTATTGTATCGTGGTCGTTTTTATTAAAGAGGATGTTTTAGTCATTTCGTTCATAGTATTTTTTTTGTTTTGTAAGCGGTTGAAATGCTGTATTAGGAACCGTTTCTGTATTTTGTAAGCGATTTGGTTATCGAGTTTAGGTCGGACGGGTTTTAACAAATGGTTTCGAAACATGGTAATTTTGGCTTACGTGGTCTTTTACGTCATAGAAAGTTTTTTAAAAAGTGCCCGGGTACATTAAAACGCGAAATAAGGGTTAATAGTAGCGTACCGGAGCATTTAGTCAGTAGAAAATTAAATAAGGGTTGATAATATCGTACTTAAGTTATTTTTCAAAGTTATTTGGCTTTTATAGTCTTTTTATATATTTCTGTGTTATATTTGTAAAAAAGTAATATTAAAGTTCAAATATTTAGAACCATTATAGTATCCCAATATAAATATTTAACTTATATTTATCTCTTTTTCCCCAGGTTGTTTGTAGTCGACCGAATCGGCTACTAATGAGTTTTGGTAAGGTTTCCACTTGTTTTACGTAAATGAAAAGAAGGAAAAGGGTAATGATAAAATGATTATTATTATAGTAAAAGAGAAATAAATCTAAAAGAAGTATTTCAAAGAGTGTATGCTACCTATGAGAGGTTATAAACCTCTTATCCGGGTATTGGTCCTTTTCCCGTGCGCTCTGAAATACCTATTCCAGACTACTCTATGCATGATGTACTTTGTGTCTTTCAAGAATGCAGCCTACAGAGTGACACGTTATCATTCACTCTGCAGGAGTGCACCCTGCAATATAGTGCACTACCACTTGGCCTATGTATACTAGCTATGAGGGGTATATAGTAATATCTATATTTAAGTTATTTCCCGGCTAATACAGGTCAATTTCTGATGGATTTTAGCTAGTAAATTTATTACTCAAACAATCATTCAACGTTAATTGATTTTCTGAATCGTTAACGATTACGTAAGGATTTTATCTTCGCCCTTTTTATTATATTTTGAAGCGATTAGACGTGGCCTTTTTACGTCCGACCTGTAATTTTACTTTTAGCCTCGTAAATAATCCTAGACTTAAAAATCATAATATTTGAATTTTAAAGGTGAAAGTTATGTTTAAGCATAAATTATACGACTCTTCGAATAAATAGTCTATCAATTTCACCTTTATTGCTTATCTTGAAAGGTTTGCTAAATGTTTTGATAACGTTTTATACGCGGAACTTGATATCCAAGTTTTAATCGTCTTTATTTTTCCTATTAACCTAAGCAATATTTTGAATTTAGTCTGGTGTTTATCCTTTATCCTTATCGTTAATACCTTTTTATAGTTGGCCGCGTCACAAACATTTCATCTGCTTGTTAATTACGTGAGTTTAGGGATTATATCAATTGATTCGCTTATTTTAAGAATTTGTATCGTTATTTCTAGTCATCATAACATATGATTTAACTAATATTGTGTGGAGCATCGCAAAACCGTTAGCAGTTTTAATATTAATTTCAGAGTTAGCGATACTAAATATTGTATATAGGCCATTACATGTACCTGGCTCTCGATACATAAGGACGTCGTTTTGTAACGGTAAAAAAATACGTTCATTATTATAGGGCCGTTTTTGATATTAAGGACTTTATTAACTTAACGTGGTATCAGTTTCTTCCGTAGTTGTTTTAGGGATTTACCGTAATCCACAACACTCTTTATGTACTTATCATTAGAGGAGATTTATTCTTCAAACGAAGATATGCTTTGAATAACAGTAACGTCAGCATCAAGCCATCATGACCCACAATATTATTTAGACCCTTTACCACTATCAAAAAACGTGTTTCCTGGTTCGTAAAGCTTTCATTTTTCAATATAAGGATATTGAATAATTTACGAAGTAGTGAGTATGCCTTTTCAACCTTTCAAATATTTTCAGAGGCTTGAATAGGCAACTATTTACACCAAATCTCCATTTTCTTTATATCTACTAAATACTCTACCGCTGCAACATTAATACCGACATCGTAAACAACTATGTTTAGTGGACACAATTAGGTATCAATCTATAACATTTTAACGTTTTCCACGTATTTTTGGTCGATAGGGATTTAAGAAATCTAACTTTGTGAAAAGGGATTCTAAAAAATATAACGAAAAGAATACGTTTTTTATTCAGATAAAATACATGAATAAAGATCTCTTCATTTGAATTCTTGTCTTTTTTTAATATAAATTATACTTTTTAGTGGGCTTAGGTATATTTTAGGTCATGATGGTGAAGCATTTTCATAACTTTCATGGACAAGTATTTCAAGTCTTTATACCCTACAGATTTAAAGACTTCATTTAATTTACCAAATGTTACTTCATCAAAATTCCGATGTAATTAACGTAACTTTGATTACATTAGGCTCAACGTATTTACTTTTTGGCCCTCATGATAGAATCAAAGATACTTCCACTTGGAAGCGCAATAGAACCTTCGGCTATTTTAATTAATTCTTTAGTGTTATTGTTAACGTTGACGCCGATGTAATTAACGTGTCTTTGATTAAATTACGTTCAATACAGTTACCTTTTGGCCTTCATGATGGAATCAAAGGTAATTCCACTTGGAAGCTAAATGTAACCTTCGGCTATTTTGATTGAAATCGTTAGTGTTAATGTTGAAGTTAACACCGATAATATTCGTATTTTACAAAAAACGGAAAATAGAATAAATTAAATAAGATTGTAAAACATAATTGGCCTAATTATTATACGAATAATCGTCGTATCCAGTCATGATAATCATTCTCATGGACCGAAGCTAACTTTAGCTTTTCTTATATCTAAGTAATTAATCTCCTTAATACTAATGAATTCTTTGAAATACCGTATACTCAAAATATCCTTCTAATAAATACCTTGCCATCCCTATGTCTAGTATAATATTTTAATATATATAATTCGCGTAAAAATCGTAAAAGTTAAAGGTGTGTAAAAGGTTAGGGTTTTAATTGAGGTTAAGATTGGGGTTTTCTCCATTTAACCGATATAAAACCTTGTGGTTGACTAGTTATTGGGCTTCTGTAAAATCAATATCTTCATGCTATGTACCTTACTTGAACATATTCTTGTCTTCGATGACGACCTTTTTACTCATATAATATATAATATCATTTAAATAGTTTTATCTAGAAAATGTGGTATTCAACGTTATATATTACCTATTATTTATCATATTTGGCGCGAGGGTAGTAGGTCAACGAATAATCAGGCTTTCTACGAATAAAACACTTTTTATTACTATTATGACGGCAATCTTTACGGTTAATAGATCCACTTACATTTCGTACTCGTTATGAACATCAGTATAGTTATGGTTTCTAATTCAAAAACCTTAGGCTGTGATATTAAAGTTTTCCGTACTTACGACTAATATAATGTGTTATTATGCGGTTTTTTTCTCCTAATTGCGGAAGTTATCAAGTCAAAGGTATATACCGACAAAACTTGTCAAATGGTTTATGAAAATCGTAAACGAATACCGTAATTAGTTAAAAAAAAAACCTTTATACATAGCATTTAAATGTTATAAAACGTATTCAAACTCGTTTACACCTGTGAAAGCTGTACGTACCTACTTGCTAAGTATGGCTTCGCCATTAGGTGTTTTTTCCATTACTTGTGAGAAAAACATCAACTTATTTATCATTTTATTAAATATATTCATTAGAGTTTCCTCCTTTCTTTTCTTAGTCATTATCGTCGTTTACCTCATTATATCCCAATTGTTGTGGTATTATATAAAGTAAACATCGTATTAGAAGTAAATTTTCGTAATATCGTAAATCACCTGGAACGTTTTTACTTTCGTTATAAAAGTTAAGTAATAGTTTTTGACGTATTTTATAAGAATTTCAGGAAACAATAATTGAAAACTTAAAGAGAAAACCTCTATCCATTTACAAATATTTAGAAAGAATATTATTTTCGAGTTAAATATGTTCTAACAAGTTGTATAGTAATTGTTTATGATGTTTAAAATTTTGGCGTAACTCATTAAAAAATAGTAATTAGTATAAACTATTTCAATGGATTTTAAAAAAGGTTATAATCATTGTTTCAGTTATCGATAATATTTTCTACCGTTAATTTAAGCTTTAAAGCGTTCGAGTCTAGATAATTAAGGCAATTATTAATCGCTTAATCCGGGGATTAGAGTTTTGTAGTAAGACTTGTAATGAGCTCCTATGTGTAGGCGTTCCTACTATGAGAAGCTTGGATTTAAGAAACTTAACGATTTGAGTAAAAGTTTTTAGGAATCTTGATGATTTTTCGATTTGATGGAAATTTCTGGCGGGTAAGGGGAAATTAACGATCGCAGGAAAGGTTTTTGTTAATTAATCAATGGATAACGCCAACATCAATTCCTCTTATCGTATTGACTGATACTGTTTTGCATGCTCTGCCGCCCCTAAAAACGTACTCCGCACTGTTACTTGGAGATGCAATGCTGCCGAGCAAATGAATAGGTTTCTTATCGTTAACGTAGAACACATTAATACCAACGGGAAGGTTAAAAGCTTGACTTAACTGGAGATTAGGGGATGATTCCCTAAAACGTTTATAAGACCATTGAAATTAGTTAACACCTTTTCTTTAGCCCTGTAAGTCATAAGAATAAGGATTTTAAATGAATTCCTCCAATTAAGCTAGCTTAAAAAGGTGTTGTACAAGTTATATTAAGTTTTTATTTAGCACGAAAATTATTTGTCGATTAAGCTTTGCATTCATTTTAGATTCCACAACTTTTAAAATTGCTGTCTATATAGTAATAATCTAATTAACGCAAAACTTACAAACCTTTTGAAAGGCTTAAACTTTATGGTAAAACATTTCGCCGCCGTTTTTCTTCCAAATTTAGTTACCAACGAAGTTGGTTAGGTAATATTCAGTCGAATTTTCATTAATATCTATTCCCTAAATATTATTATTATAGTTATTATAAAAGAGAAGCCCGAAAGCTTAATCTCCTTCATTTGTTCCTAGTAGTCTATATTGATTTTTTTGCTGGTAAGTCGATGTCATTTCAAGTGGTATAGGAAATTAATGGTTTAGGTAAGTTAATTTAGAGATTCGAAAGCGTAGGAACTTGGTGCTTTGGCATAACGTCGCGCAACATGGCTTTTTTAGCGCGACTTAACGATTCTTGGTGTTTTCGCTTCAAATAACAATCTTAATGTGTTAAATTAACTATTTTGACTCAAGGTAAAGAAAAGAGTAGTATAAAAGCAGAAACTTGGTATTAATAGTAAAGTTTAGTGTAGGAAGAAAAAACGAATATTGTTTGTTATTAAAACTTATAAGTCGTGTGACTTAGTTGTTTTTGCAGTAGTAGTACCCACGGTAGTACTAACTTAGCTGTTTGTCAACTTGACTATCTTTGAAACTTTCAACGGCAGCGCAAACTTCCAGTGGATACGATTACAGGCTTTTTATCTTTAAACTTTATCAATGATGACTATCCAAACTACCAACACTTTTAGTTCCAGAACCCTAAAAACGCCTTAAAGCTAATAAAGTAATTTACTCTATCGATATATAACAATAATAAGGACTAATTACAAAAATATTACAATTTCGATAAAGATTGTAGGTATAAAAAAAAGTAAAAAAATACGTTATATAATTAACTCGGCATTCAATTGCAACCTTATTTCTATACTTGTTGTCAAATAATAGCTAAAATACGAGGTTTCCATTCTATATTTCCCTTTTTGTGCATTGGTTCAATAAAATACTATTACCTTTATTACCTAACTAATTATATATCGTTTTCCGATCTCCATAATGTTTTCAAAATTCAATTTCAAAAACATATTAAACTTACATGAAGTTATGAAACTTGAAATATTATAAAGTGAATATTTATTTTGGCCTATTAAAAGATTGGCGAAATCTAACAGGGATATTTTTAATTAGACGGTAAATGATATGATATCAGGTAAAATAGCATCGAAAATGTTGAAGCAAAAAAAATATATATACTACGTTAGTATGGATATTATTATATGTTTTCATAGATAGTATATTTAGGTAGCAGTACATTACGCTGTAAGGTACGCTCGTGAGGCATGACACGATCACGTGTCGTGCTACAGGCTGTACTCTTGCAGAGTATATGATAACGTGACACGCTGCAGATTATATTCTCATGCGTGGAGCGGTCTAGAAGCAGGTATTCCAGAGTGGTACGCTTTGGGTGAGGGCTTATAAGCCCTCACCTATAAGCTTATACCTCTGGATATTTCTTCTGGATCATCATCTTTTATATACTACAATTACCAATCATCTTACGATTACTCTTCTAAGTTACTTTTTCACGTGAACAGGTCTTTTAGACTCTACCGACAGGTAGCAAATTCTCCAGGTTTTCACGGAATATCAGGAGTTCGAAAACGTTTAATATTGATCTAAAGTTACTTTTAAAGTCTTTTTTAGCTAATTAATCCCATTGGTCTCGATTTTCATAACGCTAATAACAAGTTTACCTGGTATATTCCGTTAACCTCATAATATCTTTGGTTGAAACGATGAAAAAAAACCCTCGTTTATGTACTAAATCAATTATAATTTTAAAAAACTTAAATAGTACGGGTAATCGAAAAAATATTCAAAGCTTGGAAAGCAATACGCTTAAAAAAATGGTTTCAATTATGGTTAAGTTGATCTCATAGGCTAATTTATAAAATTTACGTTATTATGTTACGGATCTATAGCAAGTAAAACTAATGGTCAATGTATCTTTTTAATTTTGAACGTTAATCAAAACAACGAATTTATCACGCCTAATACTATTTAACTTTTAACTACAAATATATAGAATGTATTACAAACTTAAAAAACATAAAAAACAAATTGACGAAAATTTACCTAAAACCATCGACTGGTATAAATATACTCCTGATAGCCTTAAAACATCGTATTAATTAACTAATTACACCTTAATATATCGACTAAGGAGTAAAAACATTTATTATTATTATGAAGATAATAACGTCAAAGCTACGTATCTATTTATCATCTACTATCTTTATGTAAAGAATACCTTTTTACAGATAATTTAGTTTAATAAGAAATTGAATATTTAATGAAATGTTATTCATAATACGTTTTATTAATACAAAATACTACTAAAAAGTATATATTTTAGTATAATCATTCAATTATACTATTAAGTAATTTAAATATATTGACTGCATGTAAATGAATTATTTTATAGATGAACTGTATTAAAGATAATATCATATAAAATATATCCATAATCCTGAATAGCGCACGGACTAAACAATTAAATATCCAAATTAGTATGCAAACCGGCTAGTAGTCTGTCAAACCTAAAACAATGAATCGATTACTTAATTCCGAAATACCACTGTTATTTCGACTAATTCAAATCGACAACATTGCAACATCTAAAGGCCTATTATCGGCAAGACCTATCACAGACACAAATATTATTTCCGATATAAATTATATGGATGCCGGTAAGGTTAAAGTTGGATTTGGCTCTGGAAAGGAACTTTTTCTACTTATTTTAACGATCATAATTATATTGGTTAGACCTATAATTTCCTATTTTTCAAATCCACTACTACCTTTTTATTTCACATAAACGGCATAAAAACATAGGTGTTAACTTCAACGTTTAAATTTAGTAACTGGTTAAAAACATTGGCTAAACGTTTCTATTAAGATTTAAATAGGAACATATATAACTTTACTTTTTAGATACCAAATGTAATATTATTAAACTAAAATATATTGGAATTATATCAATTACATTCAAAGTTCAATTACATTGCAACTGGAGTATAATATAATGACTTTAAGGATATTAATAATAACGATGTATATTTATTAATATTTGAAATAATTCGAAATCATTTTTATTCCTATAAAACTTATTTTCAACCTTCTTTGAAATTTACGTTTACTTTAAAGAAAAAATGATAATTTCACGTTAAGGCTTCAATAAACATATTATTTTGAACTAGTCAACCTATACTTCACGTTATCGACTCAACAAAAATGTTTTAAAACGTTCAATTAATTTACACTATTCCGATAAAAGAAATATTGAAAGTTTAACACACTTCACATATTAAAATATATTTGTGTCCTTTAAACTTATTAGTTCAATGTCACAATCAAATCAATTATGTTGGATTTCATGTTAATACCAAATTGAGATGGATTTAACATTAATAGTTACCCGTTAAAATACACTAAAAAATTGGTAAACTTAAAGAAATCATACGTTTTTGTGTGGGGTTTACGATATTCTTATGTTGGAAATCGGCAGTTATTCAAGCTTCAATGAAGGACTGTAAATGGTAGTAAAAAGCCATAACAATATTATCAATCTCAGCATTTTGAGATTAACACTTTTTATTTTCAGGGCGTAAATACCTATAACGAATATATTACCGTCATTACAAAATAATCAAAGTAAAATGTCTTTACATAGCAACCTCATTAAGAAACCAAGTAAAAAAATAACAAAATTCTCAATTAACGAATCTTTTAACCTGAAAATAAACCGTTTAAAACGAAAATGTTATCTTCACCATTATATAGTTTATATTTGAAGTAAACCGAGTAACTCAAACAGTCTCTATAGAATATTAAGTAATATAAACCTAATTGTAATGGTTAAAATCAGTGATTATTCTCTTAAGATCTATAAAATAAAAGTTGAACGGTATAAAACATAAATTAAAATCCATAAAGCTAAAGTTGTGTAACTAATTGAACAAGCAAATACGAATTATTTATAACAACCGCTAGAAAAGTACCAAAGGGACGGCACTGTGGATAAATACTGAAAATGAGGACATACAATGAAATGATCAACGGATATAAAAATTAGATATATAAACTAACATGCATTATAGTCTAAGTATCGAAAAATCAAAGGTCTTATAACGAACTTCCCATTCAATTACATAATCCAGGTATTACTAATAAGAAAGGAAAAAAAAAATTCAAAGGCAACCAAATTATAATCAAAAGTTTATTATCTTAAAACGCGGCTAGTTTACGCTACTTGTATAAATTAAAAGGTAGGACTGAACGGTCTTACCATTGTAAATAGTTCACGAGAACATGTTCAAAACGACGGATAAACCATACGAAAAGCCACGGTTAATGACGACGAAATTCATTTATAAAGGCAAAACCTAAATCTTTACTTAATCACTGATGCTTCAAAAAATTATCTACCGTTTTATCGTCGTAATTTCTATACGTTTGATCTTTGCGTAAACAGTGAAGTACTCCTAAATAACCGTAATATTAAGTATATAAAATATTGATATTACTTCATATTACTATAGTTAGCAAACATAAGGGACCACGTTTACGGAGTGCATAATAACCTGTTACGAGATACGAAGTACTCCTACAAAGTTCATAATCGCGTGCTATGCTCTGGGTGAGACCTTATAAGCTCTCACCTAAGGTGTGCACTCTTCGGATGCCTCTTCGCACTCTTACATCTAAAACTTACCTTATCACATAAAATACCATAATATATTATTTTTATATTAACGTAAAAAACCTGTACTCTCATGAATTAATAGCTGATTCAGTCGATTACAGATCACTTAGGGGAAAACAAACTTTAATTAAATACCTATACTAAAATGTTATAATGATTTGAATTATTTTGTATTTTAATATTATAATTTATAAAAAACATACGGGAAGGTAAAAAAACACATAAACCCCGAAGTAGTTTCAAAAGAACAATGTCAATACAATATTATTAACTAGGTTGGTAACTTATAACTATTAAAAGATTTATTACGCTATCCGTTAACTCGTTTAACGTTTTAAACGCACCTAGGCACTTTCCAAAAAAGTTCTTTCACTGATTCGCTAGGTAAATCATTAAATTTCGGACTCTAATACTAAATATTATCCAGCTAAAACGTAATATTTCAACCACTTACGTAGACTTCGAAAGCAGTTAAAATAACTTTTAGGGTGCTTCTAGTATTACTTTAAACCCCCCTGAAAATATTCGAAACGCCTGCCCCAAATATCTTAAACGCCTAAAAAAATCTTTTAAAACGCTCCGGTATATTTCGCAAACGTCCAAGATAGCATTCGAAGTGCTTAATATACTAAAAAGGTCCAAAACAATATACAACGCTCCCATACCATTTCAAACCATACACAAACACCCCTCAACCCTAATCACCTAACCTTTTTCTCCTATTAGCCTTATTTTACACCTTTTATTAAAATTATTGCTTACGACGTTTGGATTTATTAATGTAAATCCTAAACACCTAGGTTAAAACGCTAAGATTGTTTGTAATCACATTTTATTTATCATTCATTTCTATTAATAAACGCTAAGATTTTTTTTGGATAGTTTCAACATATTTCATTCGTATTTCAATTCATGTTATACGTCTTTATTAACCGTTTTATTCTGAACCCCCTTTAAACATACCATCCTAAACATAGAAATAATTCCATTACTAAGTTTTATTTATGTTGATCGCTTACTCACTAGAACCTCGCTTTTATAATATAACCTACCATAATCATAAGTAAAGCCAATGAATATATAAACCTTTTGTTTCCACTTATAAGGCTCCGACGAAACGTTTTACAAATTATTACCCTAAACCTATAAAACAATTTCATTGAATAGTTGATAAAAAATTTAAACGTATAGACGGAAAATAAATATATTAATAATGTAATTTTCAGCTATTAGAACGAAAGAACACAAAAAATCGGTATATTTGATAATTTCTGAAACTAATTTTCCAACTAAACGTTCAAAATATTGTATATAGATTGCAACGAGATTTCAAAAATATTACGGATGAAATTAAAAAGCTAAGTGGTTAATGCTCCAGGTTAAAAAAACGAACGCATTATAAAACCCCTATTTCACAGATTATTTTTATAAAATACTAAATTTCGAAAGAACGAAGGTTTTAAAAATATATGTTGTCAAAGAATATAAGTTAGTGAAACGTAAAAACCAAATTATCAAAAA
Organism: Anisogramma anomala; assembly: GCA_038502455.1. Taxonomy (NCBI): domain Eukaryota; kingdom Fungi; phylum Ascomycota; class Sordariomycetes; order Diaporthales; family Gnomoniaceae; genus Anisogramma; species Anisogramma anomala. The sequence continues at coordinate 12,283,241 of JASMMZ010000010.1, read as the reverse complement.
AATTAGGAAAACGTTACAACACGTAAATACTCCACTTGAATAAAGCGTAAAACTCTACAAAAAGAATGATAAATCGACGAAAAAGTAAGAAAATATATGAAAATTATGCACTACTCAGGTTAAATACAGACACGTTTTAATGAACGTTTTTGAATATGGACACAAGAGAAGCAACTCCCAAACTATACTTAATACCACACCCAAACGAAGTAGAAACACACTGAATAGGAAAAACAACGCTTCTCAAGAAAACATAAAAGGCGATAAAAATTATACGAGCTTTACGACCAGATACCTATAAACAACAGCCTATATCGAGACCTCCCACGACTTCGGTTCCCCATTAATAGAAATAACCCTACAAATTTTACAAACTTTGTTAAACTATAAGACAGGAATGGAAACCATAGTAATGAACCCTACAATATACTTAACAATAAGATCTATATGATGCTAAACACTTGTATAAAGCTGGACATTGAAACCTTTTAATCCCATACTATCTTACCCAATATACTAATTAAAAAGGTTACTAGTAGTATATATATACCATTTAATGTAAATAAATACATTCATAAAGTATTATAATCTCCTGAAAATATTTTTAATACAGAATTCAAATAAAAATTGTACTACAAGCACTGAACAGATATTGTATAGGATAATATTAGAAATTACCGTAAGAATATTAACAAAACACTATAAAACGTACATTCTGCCTTATTAGCAAAGTATGAAGATTCCAGGCGGCACTTAAAGTAGCGTATAAGATCGAAACACTATTTATTGGTACAATTACAAAAATATATCGTGAAAATCTGGACTTCAAATCTACGTTATTTAAACCGGAAAAGAATTTAAATTTTTTTTAGACGAACATCGAAACGTTATATAAAACCTCGATACTCTGATAAACAAGCTTTCAATCGACGTTTGTAACCGGAATAGCTAAGAACTAAAGCCCATAAATCATGCAAAAAAGCTTTCCTGAAACAATTTACCACGTTTTTAAATCGTTGATTGAAAGTTTATTTAAAAATAAGGCTTATAAAAGTCCTCAATATATATATAGAGGCAATAAATACTAATTATAACGCTCCGAAAATGGAAGATAAAAAGGGGTATAGCGAAAACGCCCCTATAACTCGATACATAAGTTACTATGTATACCAATATACTCACATAGAAATATACGAAGCTTTACAAATTTCCAAAAACGCCATATTATATATATTAAAGTCAGTTATCAATAGACTAACCTTTCTGTATACGAGTAACTTCGCATTAAACGATAATTTTAAATCAATAACCAATTCAAATACCAAACAAAAGGTAATTACATAATGTATATAACTAGTTTTGAATACGTTGAAAAGAATTTCGATTTTTACCCATACGAATATACCTTTGTGGAAAACGACTCGAAAAAAGACGAGATTTACGTAACAACCTACAATAAAGAAGCAGACCAGATAGTATTTACAAGATTATGAAATTCTTGATTTGTATATAAAGCAGGACTAAATAATTAAACGGTATAATAAACGCTTATACAACGACGTAATTGTTCTTATTTAATAAGTTTGGTTACCAGTTTCAAGGTATTAAACCAATTATAGACGCGGTAAGAATTAAGAACGCCGTAAAAGCGTAGTTTAACGCTTTTGCAGTTGAGTTTTCTAAATTTTTACTCGACCAGATACGACAACGCCCTGAAATTTTATTCGGTAAGAATCAAATGTCCTTACTAGACAAAAAAGTAATAAATATACGATGAAGCGGTTAAGTTTTATATCATAAATTTTTAAACGACATTTCTACTGTTAGGAACTAAAATAAATGAATTCGAAATTGAATTACGAAATACGAAAGTTTCACTCGTCTGCAATTTAAGTAACATATTCGTATCACTTTTTTTAAATTTTGAATACTTTGTTTTTCCGCAAAACACATATAATTCAAACAGTTTACTTAATATCACTAAACTTTCGTTTATTATACCGATGGTTTATATACACGATTGTAAAACTCTTTTTACGGCTCCTTAAAGTAACGGGTTATACAGATATAGAAAATGAAGTTTTTGGTGGATTGGTAATACTTTTAGCGCAGTAGGTCAACTATACTGATTGCAAGTTGAGTGTATTATTTTGTATAGGCTTATTGAATTGAGTATAAGTCGAGTACAATATGCCACACTTCATGCTAGCGCACGGGACAAGCAATTGACATTACAAATTACAGTGTAGACCGGCTAGCGGTCTGCCAAAACTAAAATAATACATCAACTATCCAACGACTGTAATACTACTATTACTTCGACTAATCGAATCGATAACGTTACAATGTCTAAAGTCCTACCAAAACTAATCAGTGCTTATTATATTAAGAATAAAGTGGCTAAGTAAAATAAAAAGCGAATTTCCGGTTCTTCTTTTTAAAAGACCAAGGTAAAGGAAATATTTTTACAAAAGGCCTCTACTGTTGGGTTGGTTTTCACGGCAGTAAGTAGAGAAGACTCTTAGATTTCATCGGTCTTTACGGCAGCTTAAAACTTACGACGGTATCGCTATCTAAAACTCCAAGAAATTTTCACCAAAGATCTTTTTTAAAGACGTTAAGATTAACTGTTAAAAGTCTAAAGGTTCGGCAATTTGATAAACGGTTAACATTGTATTACTATGGGTGATATTAATATACAAAAAACGAGTTATTCATACGGCTAAAACAATAAATCAACTTTTCCTTCTATATATATTAATGAACGACCTTTAACCTTACGTTTTACACCATATCTTTTCCTCTACTCTACCTTTTTCACTTCTCTTATAATAATTTAATCGTTAAGATTGCTGATTTAAACGAAAACACAAAGTCACGCCAAAAAGCCACATTATGCGATCCAACTCCAAGTAGCCAAATTCACACGTGATCTTACACCAAAACACCAAGTTCCCATGTTTAAAGATTACTAAGCTTTTACCCTACATGTTCCACATAAGCCAAAACGTTAAGATGACTACCGTAAACGCTTACTTTCAGGCTATTACCGACCTCTTTTCGAAAAAGACAATTAAAGCCCTCAAATTACTTTTCGTTAACTATCATGACGAATAGCTTTGAATTACGGATGTTAATAAAACCTTAACTCAAGCTAACCTAACTAATTATGTTAGCAAGTATATCCTCCAAGCGGACTTCAGCGAAGATTACGGCCGTAGCACCCGCGTTTTTTTTAGATTTCCATAAGTTTTTCAACTAATAGCCGCTCAATATATGAAAGATAATTAAGTGTACAGTTAGAGCTAAGTTAAAAAAGGAAGTTATTCACCGCAGAATTTCTATTCCTAAAAAGACACCGCTTAAACTAGCCGACACATTCTTTAAACTAGCTTAATGCAAAGATTCCCCTTTAAATCAGAACCTTTAAACTTCCCGAAAAAAAGGCAAGGGCATTAAAAATCTTTAACGCCTTTATATACGATTCAGGGGACGTCTTTTTTACTCTTAGCTAATTTGATGCCTTTTTATGTGCCGGCGATAAGGAATCTGTTAACCTGTTTGGCAGTTTAGCACCTGTACGCGGCAGCATAGAGTACGACCTCGACGGCGGCAAATCACGTTAATAAAATGCCGCCTACGCAGCTAGAGGAATTAACGTTGGTGCTTTACATTAGTTAATTGTAAAATCGCTAAGTCCCTCAAAACCTTCAAATATCTTTTACCCCTTAACACTTTAATTAAAATCTCTAAGCCCTTTAAAATAATTTCTATGGCAGGTTTATCTATACGCGTAAGCCTTCTACAGGGTTTACCATAAGCATTTACCCCTCAGATTAAGCTACTGGCAATTATTTTAACACCGTGTTTCGGAGGCTATAAGGCCTAAATTGTTAGGAAATATCACCAATAAGGATTTTGATAACTATCGAGACCTAACCGTAAAACCTGTTAAATATTTAACATTAACTACGATCTTCACACGGAATTCGCCAATATTTGGAACGGCGTAGAAAAGTATTACGGAAAGCCTTATAACATTTTTGACACGAAGATAATATCCTTTTAAAACATTTGTAAGTAAATGGAGGTTCCCTCTTATGGTTTTTACTTACTATTTCCTAAAATCCTTACATGGTACGCCAAGGACTACTAATTAAACTTTTTAACTCAAAAAAATACCTTTTACAAAGTTTACTATAGCATAGAACGCTACTTCAAATACGACATCTACTTTATAAAATACCATACAAATTATGGTACTAAGATTTAAACTATAATAATGGCTAAAAGAAATAGGAGGAGATACTAATAGTTATAGTGAACCAAATTCTTAACAAGTTGATATTATACTAGAAAGTAATAACAAAAGCTCATGCTGATGAAGTTGCATTTTACGAGCAGGTACGGGCAGCTATTACGGGTGTAAGCGATTTTGAATGCACTTTATAATGCCTATATACTATTTCCGAAGGCTTTCTTAACCAGTTGCGTTCCTCATTTATAATTGTAATAATAAGTATACTAAACTTACTTAATATGTACTTTTAAGTCAGCAATTGCCCTAACGTAAATGAAGAAAAAACTTATAGTGGTTAATTACGTTAACTTTGAGTACGGCCACGGTCATTCTTAATGCATTAAGTCTGGCTTATCGAATATAGACTAAAGGTAGTAGCTATGTTAGTGCTAATAGGGCAAATATTTAAACGAACTTGTTAACTGTAAGCACTATCGTTGTAATAGTGGTAAAAGATATTGGATCTATGGTAAGTCTGGCTATTAGTTAACTTGATACCATTTCACCGAGCGAAACCACAGAAAGTTAACGTGTTATATCTAGTATTTTACCACTTTTAAACAGGACTTCTTGGATTAAGTTATAGATTTCGAAAGCGAAGAGACAATTAACGACGATAACGCCCTTGAACCGATTGAATAATATAAAAATACTGTTATTGGTACGGCCTAGTAATTCGCTGATCACGTCTTTTTATATAGTTTAGGTGGTAAAAACCCTTACCTTTGCCTTAATTAGGCCCTTAACCTATTAAACACTTTTTACCTTCGCAAACGTTATGATGATTACATGTTTTAAGTTATTATTCTAGATATAGGGGTAATGAGGTATTTAATAGGAAGTTATTTATAGTATGTATACTGCAGAGGGAAAGTATTATAGCTACTAAGATTAATCGTTGCGATATTATCAAGGATAAAGTTATCTTCTAACCAGGCGAATAACTATCTTTATTAGGTTTAAAGGTAGTTTTAATTATTGTTAGATTGATTACAATCCGTATCCTAAGTCTCCTACCCCTTTCTTTCTTTACTTGAAAAAATTAAAGACCTTTAGAGTTATCATTAATGTTGACAAGCTAATTAACAACAGATAAACGTTTCCTCTAACATTTAAATAATGATACCTATAGTTTTTTTTTTAAAGCCTTCATGTAGTGGTGTTAAACCTAACGATGCCGAAAATACGTTAATTATACCCTTATTTAACTACCTAGCAGTTAATAAGCCATATAAAGTCCTGAAGTTCGCATGAAATAAAAATGTGGAATACTTTTCCCTAAAAGAAATTGAAAACCTCTTTCAATATTGCTATATAAATACCTAAACAGCTCGAAAATTTAAATTTATATTAAAAAACCAAGGGACTTTCATTACAAGGTCTTCATTCACGTGTTATACTTAAATACAAAGCCTGTTTTTTTACTTTGTTAACTCCGTAACTTCTTTTCACGGAGTCAAGTTTCTAAAGTATCTTTCGATAAAAGATACGTGGGAAACACTAAGGATGGTATGGATTAACACGTATCTGTGTCCACCTAACGTCGTTGTTTACAATACTGGTACCAACTTTACGGCAGTGGAGTTTTAGGGAAATACTAATACAATAAGTATCCAGTGTAAATAAGTGCCTGTAAAAGCCCATTAAAGCATTAGGAAGGTTGAGAGGTTACACGCCCTACGTCATAAAACATATGATATCATTACGTTAAAAATTACAAGTTTTATTGGCCTGGAAACACGTCTTTAGATAGCGGTAAAAGGACTAAATGATACTATAGGACATAAAGGCTTAATTATAACGCTACTGGTCTTTAGAAAGTACCTAAGCCTGACGAGTGAATCTCCACTATTAGAAAGTACTTAGAAACGGGCTGCAGCCTACGGAAAAACACTAAAGGAATTACGGAAAGAATCGGCACGCCGCCAGGTTAACGATACCCTTAACACCAGTAACTGCCTTTTAAAAATCTACTTACCTGCTTTATATTTATAAAGTAAACTCCTCGTGTAGCGGAAGCCGGGTAAATGGGAGAGACTCTGCAAAACCTTAAGTATTATCAACTCTAAAGTAATTGTTAAAATTACTAACGGTCTTATATATTGCCGTACCACTAAGGTTAAGCCCTATATAAGGTTCATAAACGATGAAAATCCTCAAGCTCAACGACTGAGCTAATATAAACCTTTTACACAAATTGTATACAAGTTGATAAATCGTTGCCACCGTAAACTACCCCTGAAGAAAAGGAATGTTAAAAAGGTAAAATATATACTGGGTTGTATTTATAATACTATATATATTTGAATAATATTATATACAGTTCAGTAGGTCAACTTTACGTACAGTAGAGTTGTACTGCAAGTTGAGTATATTGTTTGTGTGAATTTACCGAATTGTATGAAAGTTGAGTGAAGTACACTGAACGTTACACTAGGGCACGGGCCAAGAAATCATCCATACAAATTACAGTGCAGACCAGATAGCGGTCTGCCAAACCTAGAAGAATACATCCACCACTTGACCAATGTAATACTATTGTTACTTCGACCACGATTCGGATCAACAACGTTGCAACGATCTAAGGCCTTACAGACAATCCATAAATTGATCTTTTCCGTTACCTTATTAAATATAATATGATATATAAGGTAATACTTCGATTAGTTTAAAGCGAGACTTTAATATTTTTTTATTTGTAGGTTCATTTTACGTTATTTAAAATAATAAAGGCAACGTTATCTAGTTACACTTTTTACGTAAGGTTTTAACCGCTGTTTTATAAGGTAACTATAGCGTTATTAAAACCGATTACATTTTTTTTTTTGTTGAATACGTTTTAGGTTTAACTTTTGAACCGACTTTTTAAAGTTTCCTTTTTCTAAATACGAAAAACAAAGAATTAAATAACGTTAAGATATCGTCCTTCTGTATACCCATTAGTGTAAAGCCCTTCGAATGGGTTGTTAATATTGAGAGGCACGGGTCGAAGGTGAAATTAGTTATTCCAAGCCGTCTTTTATAGTGCCTTTAATAGCTATCGTACCAATAAATACAAGTTTCATCCATGCCGTAAAGTGGTTTTGAAATACCTAAAATCGTTTTAGGTGGGTAATGTTATCTAAGGCTTTTAGTTATATCGACGTAAATCCATCGTTTAAATAGTTTTTTAAATTAGGTATATACCTATTTTATATTTCGAAACTCGACATATAGGTTATAAGGTACGATAAGAAAGGCTGCGAATATAAAAATCAAGCGATAATTAGCTTGTTATAACGTAGGTAATTAGGTTCTAATATCCTTTTTACCTTCTTTATTGTATTCTGGAACAACCAGGCAGGTTTTTTCGTAAGACTTTTCTGTTTTATCTTTAATTTTGTAAACGAAAAAAGTTAGGAAAATCCTATAAACATCTTAAACGACTGAGTTAAAAAGTTTAAAGTAAAATAAACCTTGATCGAGAAAGGCTGAGATTTCCCTCTAGATAAATTATACGAATAAGGTACTTAAAGTAGTAATAATACTCTTGCGGCGGAGTTTCAAGTTAAGTTCGCGGTTTTCCATTTCCTTTTACGTAAAAAAGGAGTCCGTAGTAAGGTTCCTAAGGCGTTTTTTGATTTTCGAACCGAAGGGGCGTTTTCGACGTCGATGTTTTAATAGGTTTGGTATAAATAGGTCGATTTTATTTGACGTAATAGGGTTTAATTCGCGTTTTAGGTGTAATGCTAAAGTTAAATCCGGTTTAAATTCTTCGTCTTAGGTAACATTTTATAAGCTAGTTTGTTTATATTACGGTTTCGGGCCGTTTTTTTTTTTTTTTTCCACCTTTCGTTTATATTCTCGTACTATTATACAGCGAAACCAATTCATTCCGTTACTTAAATTAATAATTACATCGTGACCTTCAAACCCGTTAATTCTGCAAAAGCTAATTTATCCATCATTCGTTTTCCAAACAAAACTTCGAATTATATTAACAAATTTAAAACTCTAGTTTCACGTAGGCCATTCCTTATAGCTAAAGTTTTAGTTACATCGTTTTTTACTCGTAATAAAAGCAATGTTACTATAGATTTTGCTATAACATTAGCTCTTTATACCGTAGATAGTAATAGTGTAAAGTTTATATAAATTTTTGGATAGGTGTTAAGGATAGAAATCGTGGGGATAAACCTTTTTGGATTAAAAGTATTATTAAAGGCTTGAACCTTTATTTAAAGGATAAATCCCTTAAAAAAATACCCTTTAGGTTTTTCAATAATATTCTATAGGCTTTTTTTAATATTTTATTATATTGTTTAATTACACTTTCCAATACCTTATATAGCTTTTAATAGGATTTATTTATATTCGTTTCCGGTATCCGAATTTTTGTACGCTATTCCGTAAAAACAAAAGCCGTACCAAAGTCGTATGTAATTGAATTTGAAAACCCAAGGTAGACGTTTAACTATTAATTAACGAAAACATCCTAATAATTTATAATAATAGCGTTTCGTATAAATTTGACGACTTAAAATGATATAGTTGTATCGATAATGTAAAGCACCATTTAGCTATCTAAATATATAATATTAATAATTACTTCCTAATTAAAATTTACATCGTTTTAAAGGCGGAATTCAAACCGTTATAAGGCTTATAAATAAAGTTGATATTTATAACATATTTTTTTCGATGACCTCGAGTACGTTTTTCCTTACATTTATATAGTTTACGGCGTGAAGTAGACGTAAAAGACGTTTTGCAGTGAAGTATCCCAATAATCGGTGTAAAGCTCGTAACTTTAGCTAAATTAAGTAAGTAACCTTTATTATACGTATTTTCGGAAATAACTATAAGTGGTAGAATTGAAGATTAAGCAACCCGGATACGCTATTTAAGGCGCGAATAAGTTGATTAATCATATTTAGGACCTAAATTCCGAATTTATTCATATAAGGTAGTAAAATTAGAAATAAAGTTTAAAATATATTACGTAAAATTCAATTGATTCGAAACGCGTATTTATAACTATCGTTCTGAACAACGTTGTTTTGCATTTATTAAATTGGACCTTTCGGTATTCTCCTATTCAGTTTAACCGAAACTTCGAAAACTTCGCTGTAAATACGTTGAATTATCGTTTCCCAGCCGTCGAGATTTCGGCTACGCTAATGTTAGGCATAATTCCTTAAAACCTGGTTTCATATTTATCAAAAAGGGTAAATTAAGACGTTATATTAACGTTAAATACTTGCTTAACGTAGTTTAGGCCCATAATATATGAAAAGGAGGTATTTTACAAGTCTGTAAAGATACGTTAAACGTTTTTTTCGTCGTAGGCTCATACGTAGGCATCTTTTCATTTAAGGTAATCTTTTTGAATGTGTTTTTATAAAGGTATACATCGAGTCTATTATCTATTCCTTCGTATTCGTCTACGTATATTATAAAATTAGCTTTTATCCGATCCTAAAAATTACATTCGGTTTAAAATTATCGTTTAATCCGAGTTTGTTTATAAACGGAGTGATTTGTCAATTAGCAGCCGACTTTACCGTATACGATATACTGTTTTTACAAACCTATAGGGCTTTGTATATCTTTTCGCAAGTATTTTTATAGTTTCGGTACGTTTCTTCTATTTTCGAACAATCGTTCTTGTTTTTTATTGCCAGTATTTCCTCTTTGGTACCTTTACTTTAGGCCTTTGTTTTTCTTCGAGTAAACCTTAAATCTCCAGTCCAAGACGTAGTTAATTATTTCGGCGAAGTTTGTTTTAGTAATTTGGGTGTCTCTTTTAGTTTTATCAGTTACAAATATTAATTCGAAGCTTATCTATCGATGTATAAAGGTTTTAAACGATATTTTAAAGTTTATATAGAAAGCCGTCAAATCCTTCTCCGGATTAAAAAGTTTAAGGTCGAAAATCGAGTTTTTATCGCAGGCTCTTATTACTTCTTAGATAAACAGTTTATCGCCTTTGTATTCCAGTCCAAAGGTTACCTAATACTTTCGGAACTTTACTAATAAGGAGGTAAGATCTTTCTATGGGTTTTCATCGGAGTTTTCCTACTGGTTTTTCACGTATTTCCATATTATATCGGTTGAGTCTTTATCGTAAAGTTTATAGTTAATTTCTGTATCGAAATGGGATTTTCGGCAGGTATAATTTTTTGTAAATGTATCCACTTGTATAAGGTGTTATATAATTTTTATTTAATCTGGAAAGTATACCAGGTAGAATAATATGAAATTACGATAGCTTAATATCTAATCTTTTATACGTATTAATTATTATTTGTATTTTGTTATTAAGTTCGTTATATGGCTTACCGTTATAATTATTATCCCAATTTCATAGCCTGGCAAATTTGGTTAACTTTATGAAGTCGTTCTTATTTATAGGAAAGCGGTATAGTAGAAGGATACGGTAAGGGTCGTGGTTTATAGGTATCGATTTGTAGGGTACGTATTAGCGTTTTATGTCGTTCGTTAATTTTAGGGTCGGGTTGTTCTTTGTATTTCCACCGATCCTTTTATAGTCGATCGAGCTGTTTCTCGTGTTTCGGCCGCTTCCGCCGTAGCCAATCGGGTAATTTACAGTATTCGGGGAGTGATAAAGTTTTCGGTTATGTTTTAAAGTATATATTTACGGAAAAATATATTGTACTTATATAGTAAATAAGGATTATAGTCTCTCATTTTTCTCGGTATCTTTATTTATTGTTTAGGGTATAGGTATAGGATTAGGTCTTTTTACGTTTCGTCCCCGTTGTTTTGATAATAGTCTTTTTCATTCTATAATGTAATATTCCTTTACAACTTCCATTAGATATAAGTCTTTATCCTCCTAATTTGGTACATCGACGAGTTATATTGTTTCGAATAGGTTCTTTATAAAACGGCTATTCCTGCCTCCTAGGGTATTAATGCCTTTGATTAGTAGTTGGATCCGTAAGGCTTTGGTAATAGCAAGATTCACTATTTCGCACATATACAACGTCTAATTTGAACAGTTTTTATAAAGTTTATCTAGAAAATCAGGTCCTTACGCATTGTTTTTCCAGTAACGAAACATAACGGCTAAAATGAATGTATTTTCCGTATATAAGTTGAAATCCTTTATTGGCGAATCGATGGTATTATCCTAAAGGCCTAGATCTATTTCGTATATTATAGCATTCCTTATTTCCCTATTTTCGATCAGAAAGTCGAATTTAACGTTAAATTTCTTTATTAATATTGGTTTTAGGGCTATAACTATAGGTATTATGGAATGGTTTCTGTATGTATTTGGTATACTAAAGCTGTTTAAGTTAGTAATTCCGAACTATAGTAAGGTTTCAGGTACGTTTAGACTCCAACGCTTAAGGTAATACATCCAACAAATAATAGATGTAAAGTCAATAAAGTAATTAAATAAGTTGGAATAGTTCGTATTAATGCTTACTAATGGAAATTAATTTGAAACGATAAATAAAGAGTAACTATAAACCAGTTAAGCGCCTTAAATTAGTTGTTATCAACGCTTGGTAACGCTACGTTAGCCAAACGCCTGGGAAAACTTAAACATTATCAAAACTAAATTTAAAATACGTAAGGCTAACGCTAAAAGGCAAATAAGTAAAAAAAAAGGTTAGGCTAATAGAGTAAATAAGGAATGTAACTGTAGAGAGGTATATTATATGCTCCTGTATTTGGTAGTTGGTCCGGATTAGTATTTCGTGACCTAATTAAATAAAGTAATCGGTTAGGTTGCTTAATATTTAACCTATGTTATTAAAACGGTCGGTTTAAATATTTGTATAAAACCGATTTTGGTAAGGCAATCGGTGTAAATTATCAAAAATTGGATGAGTCCTACGAATGGTTCCGAAACTTAATGGTTTTAGCTTACATAGCCTAATATACAATAAAAATCGTTTTAAAAAGTGTCCAGGTACATCAAAGCGACAAATAAGGGTTGATAATAGCATAACGGGACTTTTAGTAAATAAAGCGACAAATAAAGGTTGATAATATCGTATTAAATTATTTCTTTTTAAAGTCACTTAGTCTTTATAGTTTTTTCATACGAAGGTGTATAATATTTGTAAAAACGAACTATTAAAGCACAAATAATTAAAACCGCTATAGAATCCCACTATAAGTATTTCAACGTATACCTGTCTCTTTTTTCCTAGGCTATTTGTAGTCAACCGAGTCAGCTACTAATCAGTGTCGATGAGGTCTTAAATCTATAATATTCACGTAAATATAAGGTCTTTAAAATCAAAAATAATAATCTAAAAACCAGTATCCAAAGGTATAATCTACAGGTAATAGCTTGTAAGCCCTCGACCCAGAGCGTATCACTTTGAAATACTCCTTCTAAACCGTTATACGTATTGCCGTTCGGTCTGGAATAGTCATTACAGACCGATCCATGCATGGAGCACTTTGCGCCTTACAAGAGTACAGCCTGCAGTGTGATACGATATCGTTCACCCTGCAGGAGTACACCTTGCAATACAGTACACTGCTACTTTCCCTATGTATACTATCTATGATGGTATATGGTAATATCCACAGATATTGACGACACGATATTAATTGTAAAGCTAATCGAGGTTTTTACTTAGGAATTTAGTTTTAATATTACGAAGATTTAGCCAAATTTCATCATCTATCTTATATCGTTTCACTAAACGTAGTTTACAGTTTACCGACGTTTTTATTTACTATTAAATTTAAATTATCGCCGTTTAAGCTCATTCCACCCCCTCGCGTAAATATTTCAAAAATATAAAAATTTGTTTTACCGGATTGATTAACGACTTCGTATCCCCGTCTACCTTCGGGATAAATAAAATTTTCTATTTATTTATCAAACGGTTTACGTTGAACACGGTAACCGTCCACTTCCAGTTATTTAACGCAAATTGAGAAACAATTAAATGTAAAGCCTAATTATATTACGAAAAAACAAAGATAATACGTAAGTAATTTTCAACCTCTTAATTTACCTATTTAATATCATTATTTAATTATAAATAGTACCCCGTAAATGAAAGTTATTTGGTTTTTATTAGGGAATATAAGTTATTTTCAATACAGCTACCCAATTCGAACCGCCATTACGAATAATAAAAGTTAAGAATCCATAAAATCTCTACTATATATCCTGAAAACGCTTTATACACATATCAGTATTTATAAATAATATAATTTAGGGTTGGGAAAAATTAAAAAGCCATTTAAAATAATTAATAAATATCAAAAGCCGCCTTTAGTAATTAGCAAGCCGATGATTAAATCGATAAAAATATATACCTAATACCGATTTAAAATAGGGAGTGATTACAAAACGTTTTGTCATAGAGTACGACGAGGTTTTGTCCCGTTATATTACGTATACATTCAATATAAGCGTCGAATACTTATAATAATCCTTTTTTAGTTGCAATCGCGTTAAAAAACGAGAAGCAAAATATTTTTACCTAAATAACTTATAATAGGTGAATCATAAGTTTATTATAAAAATTTTGTCGTTAAATTTTTTCAATTTCATTATTATAAACGGTTATAATAACGTAATGTAGCCCGCGGGTTAATCCTGTAATTTTCTTTTTACACCGATTGTCCTACCTTAGATGGAAAACTCCTAACGCCTTCGAAAACCGTTTATAAGCGAACCTTATATAACGGGTCGTTCGTTACTCCTTAATTTTACAATTACGTTAACATACCCGGGCTGAAAATAAGGTAATTACTCGGTGTTAACTATGTCTGCGGGCGTTACACGGGCCGGGTCCGTCACTATATCACCGATTCCGTCGTATTAAAATCCCCTGGCGTTATTTTCGATAATAATCCAGGCGTGGGCCGAGCCCAGGACGGTTTCGTTTTTGACAGCCTTTCGAAAACCTTCGGCTTACCTTTAGAATACCTGTCCTCACGATTTAACAACCAAGCTTCCGTCTCGCCAAATTCATTTACATAACCCATTGCAATCTGTATTCCCTTAAAATATAGGTTTATTAATACCATTTTTATACTATTATAATGAACACCCTCCTAACGTCGTTTCAGAATATTCGGTTACCACTACCGTTAGCCGATTTGAATTCTAATACGCCAAAATCGGGGCCGTGATAAAATTATCTTTCAAAGTTTAAAATATATACTTTTCCTATTTCGTCCAAGTTTAACGAATATTTTACTTAGTTAGTCGGACGCAACAATCCGTTAACACCGAAAAATCACTTATAAAATTACGATGAAAGTCAGTAAAACCTGAAAAACTTCGAATCTTTCGAATAGTATGTGATAATTCCTACTCGCGGATAACCCGAAATTTTTCGGGGTCGTCCCGGATACCTATATTGATTATTATAGTGAAATCCTGGTATTTCATATTTTTAACTGCGAAATTACACTTTTAAAAATTCAAATTTAACTCCGTATTACGAAAAGATTTTTTAAAAAATGTTATTTAGGTACGTCGTAACGAAATTATCTAAAATATACGTTATTACATAATTAATATATTGTTGAAACGACGCCGGCGCCCCCTCCAGCTTAGAAGCTGTAATTAGCTATTCAAATAACCGGAGTCGTGTACAAAACGCCGTTAATTCCTTATATTTGGGTGCAATCCGAATACGGTAAAAGACAGTTCATATATCTAATTTCGTAAGTTATATCAACTTTAACAACGTATGTAGGGTTTCTTTAATTAAAGGATAAGTAAAACAATCTTACTTCGTAATTTTACTTGGTACCCAATAATCGATATGAAACCACTATCCCTTTTCCGGTGTAAAAATAAGTCATACGGACATCGCAACCGATAAAAAATTTATTCAAACCTAGTATTTATTTATTAACTTTATAACTTATCATCGAAACTTAAAAAATCTATTTCGTAATATCGAATATAGCAGCTCCTAAGGTCGGTTTCATCAATATTTATCTTTTTTAGTTTAATATAAATGTAATAATTGAGTTTCTCCTTATATTAGGGCAAGGCTATAGATTTTTTTCTATCGCATAGATCGCGGAATTTCTCTATTTTTTTAAAAAAAACGTAATCAATCCTTTTTTTTCCTTATTCTTAGTCATCGTTGTTGTTTATAAAATCCGCGTTATTTTATAAAATCTAATGACAAAAGTTGATCGGAATGAATCTCTTGTACATTATATTTTTCGGTATAAACGCTAAACTTTTCTAACTCTAAACCATGGAACGACTACCACGAACGTCAAAATTCTCCTATTAATATCGCATTCAAAACATTCCAAAAATCATATGCCGCATTATTCCAGAAATAATATATATTAATATCTGGGATAATTATTTATTAAGATTTATATGAAACTTAATTTTTTTTGATAATACTCGTATTTTTCAACAATCCTCATATTGTACCGAAATTTCGAAAATGTAATAACTGAATTTACTTTATTTAAACCGTTATATTAAAACTTGGATTATAATATAAGAATGATTACAGTTAAAATCTACCTAAATATCTAAAGATTAAATGTTGTTAAAATTTATAAGGATAAGAAATAAATCTTTGTTTACATATATTTTAATTAAATTAAATCCCTTTTTACTCGATTTTACAATTACATTGTTATGGTTATATAACCTTTAAACTATATTGTATCCAAGACTTAAGTTTCCCTCATCGCTGTTCATAAAAAAACCCTTTTTACCTTTTTGACTTAAATTATATATATCTACATAAAATGTAATACCGGTTAGGGTTTCCAGCTACGTTGGTAATAATCCGATAAATCATAACGTACTTAATGTTCTGAGGGAAACTTAATCTAACGTTCCTTTATCATTGCTAATATCGTCTTACGTTTTTAATGTTAAACGTATATAGAACGGATTTACTAAAATAACTAGCCGTAATATCTAAATAATTAGCTGCGAATATTACGAATTTTTAATAAAGGTATTTAAAAGGCGGAAACCCCCGTTATAACTATATTACCATACAGACATTAGGTTTATACGGGCTTCGATAATTAATGATCAAAACGTCGTTTCAAATTTAAAGACTTTAAATCGTTAGCGAACTTTCGATACTTTTTCAAGGTTAGGATATAGTTTACCCGGCTAACACCTACTGTAATAGATTTGTCGCGGATACGTAACAATACTTAGAAGCATAAATAATTATACTTTATAGCCGAAGGCTATTTTAAGCCGCCCGCTTGAATTAAAAGTATTTCTAACTTAATAATAAATGATGTTTACAAGTTTTGATTATTCATAACCAAACCTTTTAATTTGAGTAATACCTTATCCGTGCGGTTAAAGTTGTTAAACACCGTTTCGATATAATCGAAAAACTTCCTTACAACGTATATACACTCGTATCCTCCGGCTGCGTAATACGTCGTAACCGCCTACTTTACCAGCGTCTTATAATATCCTTATACATAAAGGAATATATACCGACTCTTTTAATTAATATTTTATTAGCTTTTAGTATAAATTCAATCGTTCGACGTATCGCCGCTTACGTGAAAGCAAATTCATTGAATTACGGTTAGTCATATCGTTTCTATCTACCTTAAACTGGTAAAAAAAACAGCGCGAATCGCGGTAAATTCGGCTTCAAATTATTGAATCTTAACTAAGACTTAAGTAAAGTTAAACGTAAGGTCGATAGTTAAAGTCAATTTACTCGGTTATTACAATAACTATTTAACTGACGCGATATAACTTACGTCATTTTAAAAACGAGAAATGTCGGCTAAGGTTAGTCTTAAAGGGGTAGAAAGTATATTTATAGAGGTATAGGACTAGGTATTCGCTGACGTTCTATCCTTTCCAATAACGTTAACGTAAAACGTAAAGTCATTAACATTTACTACAAATTTATTTATTATAATTAATGTTTCTTTCGAAAAGATAAAAAAAACCTTAATGATATATTATGGTTTGACTTACGGTAATAAGATAAGTAAGTACCAAATAAGGTTTACTATTCAAGTAAGGTAAAAGACCAAAAGAGGCTACCGTGACCTATTATACAGGACCTATAGGCATGGCTATTGCCCAGCCAGTGCCTCGCCCGTTACGTGACCTTACACGTGCCATGCACGGACTATACCCGATCCGCACCCGAACCGGGTCCAGAGCGGGTACTGCCTATCCCGTTACGTGCACAGTTACATTATCTCTAGACTTAATGGCACATGGCCTAATTCCATAACATTACAGCTCTTTTTGCTATTAGCATTACATTATCAGTTTCATATAATAAGTTTCTTTTTTTACATTTATCTTTTGAGCCTATATAATAAATTTACAACTAGTTGTTAAGGTTGATAAGGCTGTTAAAGATGTAGGTTCGCTTATTCGAAAGTTATTTTTTTCTTATTGACGAGTATAAAGTTCCCTTCATTACGGACTATCGATTTGTATCCCGTTGGTACCCGTAAACAAACGTATTTTAAATACTTTTATAAGATAACGTATAATTTGAGAAACTTTTACTAGGAAACCGAAGTTAAGTAATTCAAATATCCAAGAAAAAACTATTAACGAATGATTACATACTAGTATTATGTGCCCTTTTTATTTCGTCAAAGCTATAAGCCGTAGTTTTAGCCATTTCTATACGATCTTAAATTTAAACTCCGATATAAAAAAAGTTGTCGACAAACTATCCAAGGCGTATTTATCGTTCAATTTTTAGGATCGGAGTAAATCTAAGTTTTTATAAGCTGTTTTATAAGTGTTAACGGGCGGCAAAAATATGTGTAAACCTATGTAGTTGTTACGAAAAAGGTTATAAAAGTTCGTCGTGACACGTAACGGAAAGTAAACACCCGAAACAGGGCGAGATTTGCCCTCGCTACCCCTGTGCGTTCAGGTAGCTTACGGGCTATATAACGAATAAATAAGGAATATAATATTTAAATACGTTCCTATTAATAAGGTAAAAACATGGAGAACTTAGTTAACGAGCGGTTAGGAAAAGCTATTAACAGCGACTCGAAAGCTTGTTAAGGTTTCAGAGTGTAATAATACGTAGTTGGATCGTATAAAAATCAAGTTAAAAAAGGTTTTCGAGATAGTTAAAAAGCTTTTATGTAAGGATGTAAGCCATACGTTTAAGTATATATCTAAGTAAATTTCGTTATCGTTTGGGTTTTCGTTTTCATTAATATCAATATGTTTATTTATTACCTGTTTGTAAACGGTTTATATGCAGCTTTATTTCGTAAAGTGTAGTATAAAATATTAGGCACGATTATAAACTAGGCGTAAAGACTCGTCTATATATTCGGTTGATTTGTAATACGATTGAAAAGTATTAAGTATTACGGTATCATAAAAGCTTAAAATGACTTTTATATTAGGTATATATAGCTTATTCACTTAACTAAAACCTATCGTTTCGATAGGTTATAAAGCCGAGTATGTTCAATCTTGGGTTTATTACGGGCCCGTAATATACTTTCCACATAGTATTTCGGTTTTGTTTTGTCGTTGTTGTCGATAATATTTACTATTTGTGATTAAAATTCTCGATTTCATTAACTTAAAACCGGATTGAAAACGATTTGTATAAATTAATTTATATAACATCGAAGATATTTCCCACCTTATACGTTGAGTTTAGTAGTATAGAAGTCGATTGTATACTTCATACGATACTTATCGTAAAATATACTTTAATTTTTAGAAAATTCGTTTAGTTTATTGTGTTTTTTTTTAAAGAAAAAAGACTTAATCATTGTTGTCGATCCGAAAACATTTTAAAGAAAAACGTTGTTTATAAACTACTTTTTTTATACTTTATTATGTAACCTCTCATACGGTTAATATGAATTGTAACTTTGGGGATACGTTAGATAAAATCTTCGGCTTTCTTCAACAACATTATAACTAAAAGAAAAAAACGTTATACCGGTTATATAGTATTGATGTAGTAATTTAAGGTTATTAAAAAAGGGTTAATACTTAGAGTAGTCGTATCCTTATTATTCAACGTTAATTAATAGCTAGATGATAAGCGGCTTTCACAGCGTTAAATCCAAATAACGAAAAAAAAACATTGAAACTTTTTCATTTACGTATTCGGTTACGTTGTCGATTTCGAGGTAACAGGTAATATTTAAGCGTTATTTTACCTTAATTAGTTCGTAAAGTTGGTTTTACAACCTACCGGTTCAATTTAAACCATTGTCTTTAATAAATGTATGGGGAAACCTATGAAATCGTCAATAAAAGTTTAAAAACCACTCTGCGTACAATTATAAGGTAATGTAAGTTGCTAATATTTTTTTAAGGTAAGTTTACTATAAGGTTGATAAAAAGTTTATTTTAAAGTTGTTCAGAAAAATTAAGGGGTTTAAAAAGTTTTTTCCGATGGTGTTTCCAATAGATCATACGCCTATAAACTCTGTAGTTAAGGAAAAAAGGATAAACCACACGATGTAAACCGGGTTATAAGTACGTTTTGAAAAAAAAATAGCAATATTAACATTGCGGCTTGGGTAACCAGTAAGACTTAAATTATAAACAACTTAAATTAAAGCGTTAGTAAGCGGCTTATACACAGGTACCCAAATAGAGTCGTGAAACCACAAAACTCTATCGTTATTTACGGAATATTCCGAAATCGAATCCTTTAACGTCAAATCGTCGTTAGTACTAATATTTGCTGGGAAATATCAGTCGCTTATACGTACCGCGCGTATTACTCGGTGGTAAGTAATATCGTTTATAATAATAGCGTCCTAACAGCTTTAAAGATCGACGTTAGTAAAACGTTTACGAATTTTTGAAATAAATTCTTCGGCGACGGTTAAGAAGAGGATATATATATGCGGATACGGTCCGTAAAGGGATTATTCGGTACGTAATAATGAGAGTATTCGACCTAAAATACGTGGATCGAAGAAGCCTTTGAAAATATCTTAATTTCGTTATAATCACCTATATATTTATGTATAATTTACCGCTTCATTGTATACAATCCGAAAACGCAATTACAAAAGATGTTAAAACTAACGAATTGATCATTTAAAAAGCCGTTATGTAATTATGAAATATTTTAGGTTTTTGTAATTGATTAAAATTGTAAATACGAGTTCCGTACCCCAGAACTTAACGTTTTATACTTTGAAACAAATTATAATCCCGAATGACTTTGGACTATAAATTACGTAATTACATTTAAAAGGAGATCGACGATAAGAGTAACACATTATTAAACGTAGGTTACCGTAGTCGTCGCATTAAAACAGATAACCTTTTAATGTCTAAATAAATCAATCAGCTTACAAAAAGACGTCGCGGTTAAGTTTTTATTAAACGAATATAGGTTCGGTGGAAAATTTAAATTTAAGCCATTCCAAAATAGCTTCTTTCTTAGGGATTTTACAAAAATAGGTATTTTTACAGGTTGATCGAAATAATAATCTAATAATCGTTAAATAGTCGCAGACAGAATACCGGTAAAATTTCGCGAATTTAAAAAGCCCTCGTACTTTTAAAACCGACGTAGGAGCCGTCTATTACCTGATAACGGGTGGCTTCTTTAGGTTTATACGTATACCGACGTTAACTTCGATAACTAATCCTAAATACTTAGTCTTTTAAACGCCGAATTCATATTTGAAAATATTGGGGTTAAGATTTATAACGTTTAAAACGTTAAGAATTCGTTTGAACTTAATTCTATGATTCTTGAAAGTACTTTTTAAGTCAACAGAAATATCGTTAAAGTAAAGAAAATGAAAAATATCGAGGAAAAGGAGTAACAAATTGTTAATATATGGTTAAAAGGGGGCGGAATAGCTAAAGTCCAGAAAAAGTAATAAGCTATTTAAAAATTCCGAGATATATACTAAATATAATCTTTCATTTGTTGCCCTCCTTAATATAAAGCTTATACAAAGCGTCTTTAATTTTTAATTTGGTAAACTACAAAAATTGTGAAATCTTTACGAACGTGTTTTGAATAAGAGGAAATACGAAACGATCCGCCTTAATAATAATATTATACCGGCAATAATCGACATAGAAAGGTAACCTACCTTCGGATTTCCTAACAAAATGTACGGTGGTAGCTGATAAAAAAATAACTATTTCAACATAAACCTAATCGAATATTTCTGTCAACGTCTTAGGTAACATAAAAAGTTCTTTGCGCTATATACCGTATCAAGGGTCTTATAAGACTTTTAAAGGTAAAATTTGATTATCGGT
Source organism: Anisogramma anomala (assembly GCA_038502455.1). Taxonomy (NCBI): domain Eukaryota; kingdom Fungi; phylum Ascomycota; class Sordariomycetes; order Diaporthales; family Gnomoniaceae; genus Anisogramma; species Anisogramma anomala. Next base: position 12,261,723 of record JASMMZ010000010.1, on the reverse strand, counting down.
ATAAAAATTGATTTCGTAGTTTATTTTCAAGCGGTAATATGGTAACTTATTATTAAAGACTTTATTGAATAAGGGGTGAATTCGTTAAGGTCGTCGGGAAAATTATTGTAAACGGTGATAAACGGTTTCGAGGTGAATACTTCAATAATAATTTTGAGGGAAATGGCGGCGAATCGTGTAATAGCGGTTTGGTTTTTGTAGGCTTTTCGTAAAATAACGTAAAACGTGACGACGCCAAATCCTTTCGATGTTTTATAAACGAACGCGAATCCTCGTTTCCAAATACGATAGTTACTGGATCTTTCTGAAAAAAAGCTCATATTTTGAAGCTTCCTATATAATTTATTAGTATTTTATCCAAAGTTTACCTAAAATAACAATATATTATGAATAGGCGACGATTTGAGTTTATATCAGGTAACTATGTTTATCGAGGTTAATATCCAAAAAAAAATTATAAAGCAAATGAATCGTAGGGAAAAATCGTCTATACAATACGTAGCTTCACCGAATCATCGTAATAATATGGGAAAACGCGATAACTTTAAACGATCGATAAATCATTTACTCCCGATGTTATGAGATTTATAATTTGTTTCTTAAAATGTGGATAAAACGAAAAAAATTAAAAAGTAAATGAACTATGAATAAAAAGCTGTTTGAAATCTAAAAAGAAGTTACTAGATCGAATTTAAATATTACTAACTTCCATATGCGATTGTATATAATCGTTACGCTTTTTCCTTTTAAAAGTCGATAAGATTTTCGGCTAAAATAAAATAAATTTTTATAATGACTTTAGCGTTAAAACCGCTTGAGCGTTACGTCAAATCCCATGGGTAAGTGTAAATACGATAGCTATTAGCGTCGTAATATAAATGTAGCCCGAGGTTTTTACGGCAGGAAAGATTCGAGTGGTTAACTTAAGCGTTGCGTCGTTTGGAAACGGCTTGGAAAACGTTTACGCTCATTATAATAACGTCGTCTTAGCTTTCCCTAACGAGCACGTCGCTACTATTATTCCTATTACTTTTTACGCTTTTAATAATAATAATATTAATATCGTTGTAACAAGTACGAAAACTATAAAGACGTTTATCGATAAATTGGACGCGAGTAATCTATTCGTTATAGTCCGCAAGTATATCAAAGGAGAGTAACGTATTAGCGAGGATATCGTTAATCATTTCCTTGAAAATAGTAAGCTTGACGGTGGATTTCCAAGCTATACCGCCAACCTGTACAAATAGGGTTTTGTAAACGTTAAAAAAAACGTAAAATCGTTCGTAAGGTTTTTATTTTATATTAGTAAACCGAACGATAATTACTTTGACTGCATCATAATCGTAGTATCAGACACGGAGTATAATCATAAAGACGTCGAGGTCGTTAATACCGCCGTTGCCTCTGCGGATATAGCAACCTTTTATAATGATCTTAACGAAGCCTTTTAATTATTAAAAGATAATATAAAAGTGGTTTTCTAATATTGATAAACTTCTGGTTTCAACTTAATTTACGTATTATTGTAACCTTTTATAGTGGAAATCGTAACTTAATACCGAAAATCTAACCGGCTAATCAAAAGTTTTACGTTTAAGTCGTTAATGCGTATTAAAAGGGGAGCCGACATAATAATCGAAGTTAAAAGAGTTCAAATATTCGTTGTTTGAGGAATTAACGCGATTCCAGATAGAAAGCGGTACAGCAATTACGTCGTTTACAACATTTATAAGGAAAACCTTTTAAGAATGAAATCGTCCCGAAAACTTGGACGTACCAGTAACTTCAAGGTATCGAATTATATTCATTAACGTGTTGAATACATCGATGTTACGTGATTTTAAATGTAAAACGTACTTTTAACGACATGGTCCCGCTCGATAAGTTCCGCATGTAAGGAGTCGTTAAAACGTTTGTATTAAGTCTTAAAGTAATTATACTAAGCTGTTAAAGCGTTTTAAAACTATTCCTAAACGTACGCGTCAAGTAATTACTTCATAAATTAGGGGTTTAAGTTTGGTAGGTCGACAGATAATAACATAACCCATAGTTTTTACAGTTAATAAACAGTTTAAACACTGTCGAAAAGAAATCTAGGTTTATATATAAAGGAGATAAAACCGAAACTATCGCTTAAAATTGTCGGATTCTATTTATAAACCTCGATAAAGAGGGAAAAAAGAAGTCACTACTAAGGAGCTGCTATAAAGCTAAAATGGTGTAATCCCGGTCACGTGACGTGTGGAATCATGTCCTCATACGGCTTCCTCCCTGCTCCAAAAAATCGTAAGAGCTTGTAGTACTACCAGGGTTGAATCCTTGGTAATACTAGCCAGGCACTAGCCTGTAACACTGCAAGTTCATTGCAGTAGCGTATCCAGTTCAATTTGGGGCACGGGTTAAGCAATTGCCCATACAAAGTAGTATATAAACCAGCTAGCGGTCTACCTAACTTAGAAGTAATAATCCACCACCTCACCACGCAATACTACTTTTACTTCCACCACGATTAGAATAGACAACTTTATAATATTCCAAGACCTATTTATACTAATCAATGTTTGTTAAGTTAAATACAGATAAGCTAGACAGAAGAAAAGAAGGCATTTCAAAGTACTTTGTGCGAGGAAAGGATACGATAAACCATTTCGAAAGGTCTTTACAAAATAATGCGGTTTTTACGGGAGTAAGTAGGATATATATACAAATTGCGGTGGTTTTCGTAGCAATTCAAAAGCGACGACGGTATCTCCATTGAAAATATTAATACACTTTTATTAAGCCCTTTTGAAAAACGTTTAGATGAACCGTTAAAAGTCTCGAATTATTGCCAAGCAAATGGTAAGTAGCCACAAACTTTATAATTAGCAAACGGCTTAGTCGTTATTACTACAACTACTTTAATGGAAAATCACTCAATTCAAAAACCCTTTCACTGAATAATGACTTTAACGATGAAAAAAAATATAACTTATAACATCAAAATTCAACTCCTACACAAATATTTTCCTCTTCAATCATAATATAATTCAATGGATATATTACAAAACACGTCAAGGTGGCTACTCCAAGCGAAAACATTAAAAATTATCAAGTCGCGCCAAACAACTATATTACACTCATCTCAAATAGTCAAGTATCAAGTCACCACTCCGTCTTAACTGAATTAACGTCTACCTATCATCCAAAACTTCAAAATAACATCGGAAAACGAAAGAATTGAAATCATCAAAACACTGGGATTTCTCTTCACCAAGTACTACCAAAAAAAACTTTTTGTTTTAAAAAGTCGACGTTAACTTTAAGGAAAAATATTGAATCAATATTGTCAGCCAATTTATATTCGACTTAAACCCCTAAAAGTTTTAATTCATGTAAGTTGGCCTTTAAAATATTCAACGAATACTTTAGCACCTAGATCATTAAAATATGGATCAAAATTCAAAAATAGTCAAAATTAAGTCATACATCAATTTTATCAACCGTAGAAAACTCAATTTTGGTGAAAAAGAAAACCTATTACATAACCTCTTGAACTTAGCACAAAGAGATAAATATATTTAAGGTCTTTGCTCACAAACCTTTAAGAGTAAAGAGAGGATAACTGTCGAAGACACTCGTGATATACGTTCCAGAGAATCATTTTCTAATCATGAAACAAGTAAATTTCTCAACCCTATAGCATAGTTTAAAGAAGCTGTTAAATTACTAGGTTATTTAACCTCTAGTTTTCTTCGTAGTAACATGGAATATGCGCTCAACGAAAAAGAAATACATAGAGTAACGGCTGGCGACGCGGTACGAGGAATTAACTTCAACTTCACTTAAATATTCATTTCAAAAAATAGTTTAAATAGTTAAAATAGTTCAAAATATTTTTAGATTGAATTTCACGTGGTGAAATCTTGTGAATTCCCGAAACATACGCCTCGATACGCGAGCCTATCATAAGTTCTATTGAAAGACTTTCATCTTCGATATAGGAAACTATCTACTACCTTTTTAATATCATTTCAAAGGATTAAAACTTGAGTTAATTTTAAGAAATATTATCGACAACTAGAACGACTATCACAACTTACCTACCAGGCTAATTAAGATGGTTAACATTAATTTCAACTTTTTACGAATTCCGCCAAGATTGAAATAAACATAGAAAATTCAATTTGAAACCTTGTGACTTGTTTGATACGAAAATAATGCCGTTTTTCAACATTTTCAAATGAATGGGGGTTAAACGTTGAAGATTCCACTTATTATTTCCAGGAATTCATAAGGGTTACTCCAAATATTACTACCTTATTTTTTGAACAAAGGTTTTTATTTTATAGATTATCTATAATGGAAGAATAATTATTGTTAATATGAAGTTCACCTTATGTAAAAAAAATTGAATCGGGTTACAATATAATAAAAGATGATAATAATTGAAAAACGTGAGGAAATACTAATAAATGTTTTTTCACCACATGTTTGAGAAGTTGATTCTTTTCTAGAAATTACTAGGAAAGGTACACGTTTTCGAAGTCACCTCTTATAAACAAGTACAAGAGGTTATTACAAGCGTAAACGAGTTTAAATACGCTTTATAACGCCTAAATTCCACTATAAAAGTTGTTTGACTGATTATAGTCTTGGTTTGTGATTATAATGACATGTATAATAAGCTTGATTAGTATGTAACTTGAAATGAATGCATTACATAATAGCGAAAATAAATATATGTTAATTATATATTATATCGAGCTTTTGAATTAATAATTACACTAGCTAAACAATGTGTCTACAATCTAAATAGACTTGGTAGTCGTGAATACTATTATAATGATAACGATAACAAATGTTGAATATATGAAAATTCTGGCCATCGATCAAGTTCTTGAAACGTTGTCAAACGATATAAATAACAGATAATATATTACATCTAATACCATATCATTTTTAAAAAAAGACTTATTCAATCATATTCCTAATTAATAGTACACAAACGTGTTTAACGATGACAATAACTCGTTAAAACCAATTATATGACATGAAGATGTTACTTCTAAAATAGCTTAAAAATAGTTTTACCTTTATCATAACAACCAAACCCCTAACACTTTTTAGACTTTTAATATTCTTAACCATTATACGAAGAATATCTTTTCATAGATAATTTTGGATACTGGGGAAAAAAATACTTCATGAGACAATATTTATAGTAAATCGCTTTACGATTAAAAAGCACTGCTTTGAAGAAAATTAATTCTCAAAAAACAAACGAACCAAGTATTAACTTCTGCATCGATATGAAATTATCGTTATTGTAATTGATGATTATACAAATAGTTGTTAAACCAATTAACTTTTTTATCGTGAGTTCCCTTATAAAATTCCTCTTTTATAAAAAAAAATATCCTTAACATTAACATTAATATCAACATTGATAAGCTAATAAAAAAGGGCGGGACATTTTCTCTCTCTCTAAATAGAAACAGATATAGTTTTATCTTCAAAGGCTATGGAAAACTGGAATAACCTTAACGAATTTTAAAACAAATTAAATATATTGATGTTTCAATTACCCAACTATCAACAAACTATATGAAATCCTCAAATCCGCAAGGTATAAACGTATTGAATACTCATCATTAAAGGTAATTAAAAGATTTTATATTATTGTCAAACACCTGTCCAATCTCCCAGAAGATGTGAATTTACTTAGAAAATAAGAAAAACTTGAATTATAAGATTTTAGCCAACGTTTTTTACTTCGAAAACAAACTTGTGCTTCACATAATGAAATTGATCAATATTTCTCACCGAGTTAAGTGAACCAAGTCTCTTTCAAAAAGAGGTACCTAAAATATGATGATAAAACTGTGAATTAATCTCTATTTCAAGCTATCAAATTTCATTATCTACGATGTCAACACCAACTTCATTATAGCGAAGTTTGAAGCTAATGGAAAAATAAAAGGCATTTAATACAAAAAATAATCTATTATGTTACACTGGAAATCTAGGAAGTTTAAAACGGTATGCTTTATGATTAAAAACAACTTATAATATTCTTACGTTAGAGATTAATAGTTTTACGAACTAGGAAGCACATTTTCAAATAGAAGTAAGAATTTTAAATGATACAGTACGCCTTGTCATCCTAATGCCATCGTTATTAATCTTAGAAACATATTCTTGTCTAATAAGTTAATCATTTACATCAATAAGTAACTAGAAAAAGGCTACTATTTTCGGGATACATTTGAAGGAACTATAAATATAATCTTTCAGACGCCAGATCAATGATACCCTTAATAACGAAAACGATCATACGATTATCAACGTATTAAATTTTCCATTGTTAAGAAAAATACTCGTAGAACAAAAATCGTGTAAAAAATTTACCTATTTGAAATATTAAATATTGATAACCCAAAAGTAGTTGTTTAAACTGCTACAAATTTTATTATATTCCGAATAACTCTAATTAAACCCTACATCCAGTAAATATCGGTAAAAATTCTGAAAGAGAACGAATCAGTAAATATTATCCTCCTTATTATTGAACTGATAAATTGATAAAGCGTCATCAACACAGCCAACTATACAGAAGAAGGCATACTAGAGACGAAAATGAATAAATACACACTGGAGCGTATATGTAGAATTTTTTGTGTCGTCAGAAAAAGAAATTAAGGCTTGGATGACCAATATTACAATCAAGAAATCATTCAAACTTCAGATAACTCTTTTTTTTTAAAAAAAAAAAGATAGGGTCGGTATTAACGAACTTTCTGTACAAGAAGTGATATAATTTTTACACAAACGCGACTTCAACCTTTACAACCCCAACTTCACAATCTTTAAGTCGAAGATTATATTCACGAGGTTAAAAGAAAGGTCACGGGTAGACCGTACAAGAAATTGCATCAAATCTTTTTAAGATACACTCATAAAAACAAAAACTGTATTTTGACATAAATGTCAAAAATTTAGAAAATTAACTATCCCCTTGTAGTTATATTAACAACGGATTGAATAGTCGATACTAATATTAAGTTCACTTTGAATAGTCGAAATACCACTTGAATAAATGCGTATCCAACGATTAATTTACAAAAAAATCATATTATCAAATTTACATTAAGAATTTCGTGATAAATACTCAATAATATAGTGATTCACTACATCCAACTATTATAAGAATTAGCCGAAATAGATATTTATTAGTTTTCAACCTTCCAGTCTCATTTTGAATCACAAATATGTATAAATTCCTTTATCTACAACTTATTCCTTTTAATCATGTAAGCGAATTACTATTTCAGCCTGTTTAGTATATAAACTTACAATACTCTTCACGTTGGAACTGCTGGCTTTTTGGAAGTAGAACAGTATACGTTTAAAGGTTCTAAGTTCTATAATTTAAAGTCAATTGCAACTTTAACTAAAGACAAACATTTAAATTTCAACATATCGTCAATTTATATATATATTACTGATAACGATCGTATCAAATACCTTAATTTATGTGAAAAAGATCCAGGTATTTGCCGGATATATATTAATAACATGAATATTATGAGGGCTCAAAAATACTTAAAGTAACGTATCTGTAGTATTCATATGTCGACCCAATACCTTTAAAGGGACTATGCTAGAGATTTCGCTTACGGTGGTTGGATACTGTCAATAATCTTCGACGAAAAAGGAGAGAGAAGACCCCTACTAAAGAGCTGTTACGAAGCTATAGAAAAAAAGGAAGACCCGGTTATATAACAGGTAAAGGCATGCTTCCGAACAGCTCCAAAGCATTGTAGAAGCATAGTAACTACTAGGGCTAGATTTTTTGTAGCAATCAACCTAAGCACTAACTTCAAACATTACTCCT
>JASMMZ010000010.1:12224624-12253834 GCA_038502455.1 Anisogramma anomala | reverse complement strand
AGACGGTGAAAGATATTAGCGCATTATAAAGGGCAGTAGAAGGTGCCTTTATACCATAATCTCCTCGGAAGGTGCGTAATAACCGCTTCAGAGCGGTTGAAAACGTTTTAACAACGTGTGAAATGTACTAGTCTTTAAACGGTTTAGTACTGCATAAAAGATGCTAGCATTAAACCCCCTCCCAACCTTCCCATAAACAGTCTCTGAAGACGATCTTTAAAATATAAAACTTACATTCTATACAACTATCTTTCATCTATTAATAATACCTTACCTTATTCATTGACTATATCGTTAAATCAAATGAAATAACTTTTTTTTGCATCGTATTGAGTATTAACCATTAATATGAACCCTCAATTTACCGGCGAAATTAACAAGGTTATTAAAGACGTGAATATGCTTACTTAAAAGCCGCTTAGCCTCCTTTAACAAATATGTAATTCCCTGCGATACGTCTCATTTAGATATAACTGAACGGTATTCGGAAACAGATACATTTTAAGCATATATACCAAATGGCCTATAAACCGAGAGTTTCTTTAAAAAAAAACCGAAGTTAAATATAAGCCCGAGTAACAACTAGGAAACTGTTAACTAACAGCTAAATACCGGTATTAAATACTACATATACGTTATTAGGATCAATGGACAGAGCTTTGGCTACATATATACCCTTTGAATCTTAGATCCCGATATAAACGAGTTAGTCTAGAAGCTCTCTCAATTTTACCTAGGATTGAACTCCTAGAACCAAAGTAAGTTTTTTTTTTTTTTTTTTTTTTTTTTTTTTGGTAAATTGTTTTCCCAATTTTAAAGAGCGAGAAACAACGTATAAACTTAAGTGATTGCCGGAAAATAAGAAAAAAGTGTACGTTGAGCTACATAACGTAATGCGAACACATGTAGTGGTGCCGGTTCAGTTCCCTTTACACCCGTCCGTTTTGGTGGGCTTCGCGTCATATAATTTCTTAACAAGAAACATGATTCTCAGGTAAATTCAATATGATACTAAGGAATGTGGGCGTTACAGCTAACGAATGAGTGTGGAACCCAATAGAAATCATTCGGTACATGGTAAAAATTGGCAAATGAATTAATAACAAGCTCATATACATCGATAGCAACTTTAGAAAATAGGTTAATATAGGTAGAAAGCTATAAACCGCCAGCTACTTAAAGAAAAACTTAGAGGAGGATTACTGTAAGGGTATAGATAAGTAATTGTATTTATAATAAGAATATAAATATAAGTTCATTATGTGTTCGATTTTTGTAAAGTAACGGCTTTTAAATAATTAGGTAACGTAATGTGAAATGAATTTCAATTTACCTACGAAATTTCCGAAAAAAAAACCCGTGATTACCTTCTACTGAGACTCATCAGGATTTAAAATTGTCGAAGGCTGCAATATCCAAAAAAAATCTTAAAAGCGATCCTTCAGTTGATTATATATATCCTATCTATTTAACTATAACTTATCGATTTAGGGGGTCTTCAAATCGAGGTTAGTTTATTTAGGACTTATTTCAAGGTCGTAAAATGTTTTTCATGTAGTATTTAGGTTTCGGTTCGTTATTGTTACTAATAATGTTGATTACAGGTAATTGATAATCGTGGACCTGTTAGCTTGACAGCGGATTCAAAATGGCTTGGATAAGTTGGTCTACATAAAATCAGGAGTACTTTTCTTCCATAATATTGAATAAGATAATCTGGGAATCTATAATACGTATGATACGATATTGTTTATAACACTAGCATAACATTTTTAAAGAAATGTGTCATTGATAGGTTTCAAAAAGAAGTTAAATATTAATATTGACCTGGTACCGTTTTAAGGGTGAATGTTACTTATTAACGACTTTTCTATACATTTTTATGTAGCCATTATTGCAATTTATGCCAATTTTGTAACTTCCCAAATATATTCAATGAAGCCTTCTATCTTACACTGAATTTGGTAACTGTAATAAGTAAACGTAAGATAGGTTGTATAAGATTAACGTAATAGTTATACGTTATTAAAATAGATTAATAATAATCGTAGTCGTATTCTTATTATTTAATACAGGTTAGTAACCGAGTAATGGACGGTTTTGATCGAATTGATTTTAAATAACAAAAAAATACAGATATATATATATATATTAGTTATTATACTCGGTAGTATGGTTTGTTTTTGGGTATAATACGGTGTTTGAACGGATTTTGACACTTATTAAGTTATAAAAACGTTTGTAAGACCTATCGGTTGAATGAGAGCCTTGATAATTAATAATCATACAAAAAACACGTAAAATCTCTAATAGTAACTTTAAAATTGCTTTATGTAAATTTCGGCGTTTATAATTTTTTTGCTCTGAAAGTAATATCTTTACTTAAACGGTTCGTAATAATTTTCAAGTATTATGGGTCACCGGTACGCCTTTATAGGAAATTCACAATAAAGTCGATAAAAGGATTATTTTAAATCCGTTGAGAAACTGGTTAAGGTTTGAAAACTTCTTTTCTACGATATAGCTAATACATAGTACACCTATAAATATTATAAATTCGGTAAAAACGCCGTCCACATGGTGCAACCTGAGTTAAAAGTATATAATAAAAAGAAATAACAATAGTAACGTCGCAGCCCGGGAAATTATTAAGAAGTAAATCGTTCGTAATTCAAATTAACACTATAGTAAGCGGTTTTTTAACAGGTACCTTATTACGGTTACGAAAATATAGAATAATCTTATCTTTTGCTAAATATAACAAAAAGAAAATTAAGTATTTTGTTATTATTGATAAAAATATCGATAGGAGGACTCCGGTCGCATTTACTTATAATATATAATAGTTAGAAAAAATGGTATTCTGGATAACAACGATATTTTACGTATTTCAAAAGTTGATATGGGTTAAAAATTCATAAACTTTCAGAATGTATTTGATAACAACGGTTAATCGAATAATGTATAAGCGTAGGAGTTAGTTAAAAGCAATTCATTAGGGGTTTAAAAGCTATAGCTCCCGGCATAAAAAGCGGGGGTCAGAAAGACCTTTAAAAATATACTAGTTTCATCGGTATAATATATTGGATCGAATAAAATTGATACCGTTATGATGAATTAGTTGAAGAATAAATTGGAAAAAGTGTTCCGATTAACAAATTTGTGTTTCAGAAAGTCATTGAGTATTTACACAATACTTTAGGTTTTTATAATCCATAAACATAGTAAACAGGCGGGTCTTTTTCTATAGCTCCGCATTTTATACTTTTACATAACTTATAATTTTAAGTGATTCCTTATCATATATTTAGTAATTATATTTGATAAGAGATTAAAAAATATGGTTAGTAAGTTTTTAAACGTAGGTCATTGGGATAGTTACGTCATATTAAATGACCCCCTAAGATTTAACCGAAGTAATCGATTTCCAAACGAATTTTAAGGTCGAGATTCTATTAAACTAAAACAAGTTCGAAGAGGAAATAAAGTTTGAGCCATTCGAAAGCACTTTACTCCTCATGTCCTTAAAAAAAGGGGATACTCCTTTTTATTCATCGTATTAAAGGCTTAACGATTATGAAAAAGTTATGAATAAATGATTAGTAAAATTCAATACGTTCGAGAAAACCTCCCACATTTGATATTAACGTGAGTGACATCTATTCCCAAATAATGCGTAACGTTTCCGGTTGAATAAATATTTCGACTTCTATTTCGATAATGAAATCTAGGTATTACGTTTTGTAAATATTGAAATTACATTGGAATATATTAAGCCTCAAAATAATAGCATTTAATACATTTAATGACAATTTAATTCCAATTTAATATTTAATACAAGTGCTATTTAAATATTCAAAAATATCATATAAATTAGCGAAATAAATATATAGTTAAAAAGGCGTAATAAGTTATTAATTCCCCGTTAAAAAGTAATCAGTATATTGAAAAGACAGAAAGGGGTAATTAACTATTCAAAAAGTTTAGAACGTATAAAAACGGAGTTTTTTACTCTTTTCCCTGTTCAATACAAAGTTTGTAAAAAGTGGTTTCAACGACTAGGTTGGTAACTCATTTGATTCGGAATATATTCGCGAAAGTTTCCTTAATGAAGGGAAATGATTGGTGATTTACCCCCGTAAAACGTTAGGTTTATGGTAATCGATATAAAAGCATAGGTTATTTCAGGGTTCTAACAAAAATCACGGGGTTAATCGTTGAATAGATCCTCGGGCAAATAAAACCTTAATTCAATAACTCTATTAATTGTTTTAAAATATTAGGAACTCTTTCCACAAGATACCGTATAACGGGTTTTACGGAACTTGTAAAAGCTGGTTTTAACTATAGTTTTAAAAGAATATTTCGTAATTAGCGTCCGAATGGTTAGAAGGCAGTTTGTTTCCTAAGGTTTCATTAGTTATTAACTCTAACCATTAGCCATTGGGTCTATTGGTTTCGTGACTATGTACTTAATGGGATGGGCAGCACTCGGCTATGGTGTGGCTCGGATGCGGTCCGCAGACGTCACGTGTGAGGGCACTTGAAAGACCGTGCACGGACAGTATATATAAGTCTTGTAAGAAGGACCTCTGTAGCCTTCTTTAGTCTATTGAATAACTTAATTATTAACTTCATTTAGCACTTATTTAGTATACCTTCGTAGGTCGGATCATAATACATAATTAAGATCTTTTTTCATCCTCTCAAACGTATATTCCTGATAATAGACGAATCAATAAAGGATTTTGATAGATTTATAGTATATTTTGACGTTATCGGAAAACATAGGTTGTCAGCATATATCTAGTTCTCAACCTTTATAAACATATATTTTTCCTGTTTGTGGAGAATTTCAGTCCATATATCTCGCTCATAAGATACTAAACGCTACATCGCGTTTATTCTAAAGCAAAAATAATAAACTTATCAATCGATTTTTACACTTGACCTCACATCCGATTTTATGCAAGTGGTGTCTTAGATTAAGTAATTCAAAACCTAGCTGGTCGCTACCCATACTAGTTTTTCAACGTTCAAAAGTGGTCGGAAACGATACGACTGACCGTAATTAGATAAATATACTGTAATTTCGAAAATAATGCGCTAAACGATCGGATTTATTATAAGAGCGGATAGGATAAATATTGGAAAAAGTTAATATACGTTTCTTTACGTATATGATTATTATTTGCCGACTGTGAAGTAAGTTATGATGGTATACTATAAAGCTACCGGATATGAGGGAATGTATGATACAAATAAGCTTTTCAACTATGATAAGGTTGTTTTGGCAACCCTTACCGTACGGATAATGCTTTCGTCGAATTAATAGGATTACTTTCAAGCCATGAAAACTTCTAAATACCATGCGATATTAAATTCGAAATACTACTTGCCTAACTAGACAATTTTACTTAGTTTTGAACCTTTAAATATAATTATTTTCATTTTTAAATTCATTTGCATATTCATCACGAACTTTTTACGTTTGAAATTATTCGTATCGATCATATTATCTTTTTAAAAAAATATTACGAGTTCGTAAACAAATCGAAATTTCCAAACCTAAAACAACGTTTTAATAGATAATGATCGTGCCTCGTATATATACCTAGACCTAATAAAAATATAGTTATAACAAGGTTTTTTGCCCTCCACGTATCCTAGTTAAAGGGCTGCGGTAATTGCGGTCATCTATCCTAATAATTCCTATTGAAATAAGCTTAAAAAAATAATAAGTCGATTTTAGCTATAAATATCATTATATCAAAAGTGATACTTTATTATAACGGTTACAAATGAAAAAGGTTCGGCTATTACATTTTCGAAATTTAGGTATAATATTAAGGTTACGATAGAATATACAAATTAGATATATAGCCAACTTTGGCGTAAATATTGATAAATAGTCGAACCTGATATTGATATATATAATTCCTATAATATCGCGAGATATAAATTTTAATATACCATGAATGGAATATTAATAGGTGACTTTAAACATTTGCGAAAATAGTTTCAAAGTACACAAATTAGTTGGATTAGTAGGCGATATAGTGATATTACGCTTCAAGTTGGAGGATATTTGGTGTATTATAAAATTGGTTTTTATTCGTTTAATAACTCGATTTCAACGGGTAGTATAACGTACTAGGGACTAGTCGTAATTAACTTTCGTTAATAGTTTTTACGAGATAACGCGAATCTTGTAGTCGTCGGCGCCAACAGTTGTAAAAGGGGAAAATGATTAATCTTGTTTTTGCCCTAAGCTAGCCGAGTTCCTCGATTAATTTAATAAGGAAAAATCAACGGTTTCAATTCAGTATCAAAGTAAACTCGAGCATTATATCCATAAAAAACCGAATGAAAATATATTTTTACCGGATAGATTATAACGGCCGTTGTATTCTATACAAAAAAATTAACTTCTCGAGATTCGACGTTAGGTTACCGAATTAATAGATAAGGGTTAGGTTTAAACAAGCTCTTTATCGACTACGGTGCTGGTATTGTTAATCTCTAAGATGGGGGGGGGGGCGGTTTTATATTGACTACCGGGTCATAAATAAGATCACCAAGCAGGATTGTTTTCTCCTGCCTTTGATTAAGGAAATCCTGCGCACCTTTTCTAAGTCGATGTAGCTATATCATTCTGACTACCTGGGGCAGAACCATGGGAGGGTTCACAACGGGCACCGGTGGGGACCGGGGAAAGTACTTTTCGAGCTAAGATACAATTAGCGAACGGCGTACGGTTGCGGTAGACGTGAGAAACGGTAAAGGGGAACAGGGGAGTTTTCGGGAACGACAGAGCCGAAAAGAGGGTAAGGCGAAGGCGTATAACTTGGGGTATAGCAGCCCATATAGCCAGAATAGTTAGGATGCCTTACATATAGGCAACATTACAAAGCTAAGTAAACTAATAAATTAATTTATAGAGAGCAAAAGAGAAAACGGGTTTATAACCTGAAACGTTACCTCAAAGTTAACTGATGTGTAATAGAATATAAAATCATTGTTCAAAAGATACGAAAAATATTTTAATAAAGTAAGTAGGCTAAACAAAGCTATAAATAAGTTTATTTTGTAAATATACTATAAAATAGATTTATATATAACCGGATATTTTACAATATCAATTTTTAACTTACCTTATAATACACTTTACGATAAGCACGATATCATTAAACTCGGTAAAAACGAACACCAATGAATGACACTTCAGAATTAAGCAAACAATCGATACAAAATATATAGGAATTTTTATCTTGTAAAGGGGATAATTGAACGTCGTCTTTACTATTACTAAATACGAAAGAATTATTCGTAACGCGAGGGGACTATGTAATATAATTAACAGCAAGGGTATTAGGATATAAAAGAAGGTATATATTACAGGGAGGTTAATCTTCGTTATTAAGTATACCGGTAGCCAGATAACTTATGCCTGTAACGTTAAATACTTCGGCTATAATTATTTAAAGGAACTATAGGTTAAAAACGATGACAGGAAAATAAAATTTATAACGAGGATTGAAAATAAGGATTACATTTTAGATTAATATAAAATAACTTATCAAAGATAGGCAAAAGAGGGCGGATTAGAGAAGAAAAAAGAAAAAGGAGGGAGGTTTTACGTGCTACGGTAGGGGCCGTTTCTATAAATGTCGGTGGCCCAGTATCGGCAAAATCTATACGCTATATGGTACTTTAGGAGGCGTGTTATACGGCGTAGGCGGTCCAGGATCAACAAACGTTAACGTTATTCGATGCGTTAGAAGGCTCGTTATATAGCCCGCGCCCGATTCGCGCCCGGCTCGCGCCCTATACAGATACGACCGGTGCTTATTGTTTAGTCAGAAAAATTTCTTAATTTTAACGGTTTTACTAATAAAATAGGAGGCATACTATGAAATCAAGAAATCTTCTATTAAATTTATAGGTTACGTAACTGTTCACGTAACGGAATAGGCAATATCTGGCTCGGGTGCGACTTGGACGCAATCCGTAAACATTACATACGAGGGCACGTAATGATCCATACACAGACCGTGAATATAAGTCCTACACGAACGACCTCTATACCCTTTTCTAGTCTTCTTTAGTACCTCAATTGTTGACTTCATTTAGCACCTACTTAGTATACCTTTGTAGGTTAGACCATTAAATTAATGAATAAAGGCATAAACTCCCAAAAACCATTGGATAATTATTGTAAACGGAGATGAGTAGTTTTAGTTTTAACATTTTATTACTGTTCTTTGAGGGAAATAGCTCTAAGTCGTGTAATAAAGGTTTTATTCTTTCGAATCTTTCATGATATAACACGGAAAATAATAGCATTGACTTCTAGAAGTTTCTTATATACCGGCGTAAAATCTCGTTCCTATACGTAATGGTTACCCGCTTATCCTAACAGAAATATATACTCCGGAGCGAGAAAAATTACCTATTCGAATTTTATCCAAAGTTTAACCCAAAGAACGTCTTATTATGAATAAAACATAATATAGGCCGAATTTCAAAATCAGTATCTATAGAACTTAATATTCCAAAATATTATATAAAAAAACCGTAAACCGGTTCCAAATACATAACAGATAACTTTATTGAACCGTCGTATTTCAATATAAATAAGCTGTCACTTTAATCAATTATTAAGTTACTTAAGAAAAACGCTATGATATTTACAACATAAATATATTCAAGCGTTGATAAACTTAATATAATTACAAAGTAAATTTACTATAAACAAAAATTGATTTAAAAGTAAGCGGTTATTTACCGGGTCGAATTGAAGTCCCTCCAATTTATATACGCAAATATATACAAAAATTATAGTTTTCCCTTATAAAGGTTAATAAAATCGTTGGCAAAAGTGAGATAAATAACTATGTTGGCCTTTGTACCGGATCCATTCGAGCGTTACACGGGATCCAGTAAATAGGTACGGATATGATAATTATGCGCGTTTCATTTTAGATATATGTTAAATTTCTTATAATGGGAAAGGGTCTAATAATTAACCCAGTTAACGCGTTGTTTGGGAGCGGTTCGAAAGGCGTTTACGTTCATTATAACAACATCCCTTTAGCTGTCACAAGTAGGCGAGTCGCCGTTACCACTCCCGCTACAAGTAATACCTCTAGTATTAGTAAATTTAACGTGGTTAGTACAAACCTATCGAATACGAAGGTTATAAAGTCGACTATTAATAATTCAAACGCGGGCGACGTATTCGTTATAATTCGCGGATATATAAAACGGAAGTAGTATGTTAGTTAATGTTTCATTAATAGCCCCTTTTCAAACAGCACATTGAGCAGAAAATTCCTATATTATATTGTTAAACCTTACGAATAAAGCTCTCTAAATGTTTCACAAACGTGAAACATTTTATAAGCTCCTTATTTTATATTTGTAGGTCGGTTTATAGCGGTTTCAACCTCATTTGGATCGTAATGATACGCACGAAGCATTGTTATGAAAGTATTTCGGTTGATGGTACCGCCTTCGCCACCATAAAGGTAATAATTCTATAAAAGTTTTCATAAGGCTTTTGAATTATTATAAAATAATAGAAGAATATCTCTTCAATACGGATAACCTTTTGGTTTAAACATAATTTACGTAGTATGGTAGCTTTCCATACCGAAAAGCGTAAATTAACGCCATAAAACTTAACCGATTAGTCAATGGACTTCAATTTAGGTTTGTAACGCTTAATAATGTTGAACGGATCGTTATTATTATGGTCGAAGTTAGAGAAACTCGAATCGTTATTTTCTTCGTATAAATTGATTCAGTCCCCCCAAAAACGTAATAGTTACGTTTTTTATAGGTAACGTGACGAACCACTCTTAAAGAGAGGGTAATTTTGAAAATAAAGGTATATAGAAAACTTCGAATTACCGGATTATATTTTTGAAGTATTTAATATATCAGTATTATGTTATTTTAAGTGGAAGGCGTATTTGTGGATAGCTTGATTTCCTTTCACAAGTTTTATACATAAAATCTAAGTAAAACATTTGTATTAGATGGTTAAATAATCGTATTATACTATTAAGGCGTTTTGAAGCCAATCCTTTACACGTACTTTGAGAAATTTCTTTTAGGTTTAAGGGTTTAGTTTGAAAAATCGGAAAATATAGCTCTATATTAAAGATGCTTGAAAACAACTAAAATACCGTCAGAAAAAAGGATCAAGGATTATATGTGAAGAAATTAGACTAAAACTGTCGTTTAAGATGGTCGAATACTATTTATAATCCTTGATAAAAAAAGGAAAAATAAGGCTCTTATGAAGGAGCTGTTATAGAGTTCCTGAAAAGAAGAAGACCCGGTTTTTTGATAGTTGATAACATGCTTCCAAGCGGCTCCAAACCATCGTAGGAGCATGGAAATTACCAAGGCCATATTCCTGGTAGCTATTAGTCAATACACCAGCTTATGACAATACCAACCGAAAATATTGTATAACTTATTAAATATGACACGAATTGAACACTTTTCTAATAAATATTACGATATATTAGATAAAATATGGAGGCAATGAATACATAAATTTAACCAAGTGTTTAATATAGTTTTCCTCAATCAGTTAAAGGTTAACTTCATAATTTTTTACGCACAACTACTTTTTCAAAAACAATAACCCATAGTCGTAGATCAAATTTGTTATAATAATCGTTAAAAACATCAAATCAAAGGATAAAAACTTCGAATTCATTGAAAGTCTTATTGATTGAGGCTTTATCAAATATAAAAGGATTATACGATGAGTGTTTGTTTTCGAAAGTTCACGATATAATAGCTGGCTTCGATATGAATATATCTATATAGGAAATGCTTAATATAGTTATTAAATAATGAAGGATTCCACATATTCAGGTCATCATTTATACCAATTGAAAAATCATGTTTAAATGCTTTTCCAAGCTAAAAACGACCAATAAAAAACGTTTAACAATCAATGTGATAAAATCTCGCAAAACCTGCAAAAATAGGAAAATTGAAGAGTTCTAATAAATAAATAGCAGGGACAATCGAGTTTATATTATAATAAAATATATACTAAATAAAGCATTGCAAAGGTTCATGAAAATCAATAAGCTAATTATATAGATTGAAAGCTACTTCGAAAGGACAATTGGCAATGTATTAAGTGATATAAGATATAAGGAAAAGCAGGGGTACCCTAACACATTGAAAGATTGTTAGGTTATGAAGGTTTTGATTAATACGGATTTAATTGACTAAAAAAGTCAATTTGAGCATATAGTTATATGTATATTAAAGATTTTCAGTGCAAAATTGATATAGAACTTGTAGATGAGATTGTAATTGGTAAAAAGTGAGGTTACTGTACAAATGGTAGTGGGAAAGATAGAAAGAAACACATGCATTGCCGAGAATATGTCTTATAAAACATAATGATACCACAAAACAAAATGCCGTCAGTATTAAAATGACATTTTAATATAGTTCAGTTGATGTTTACTATACTACTGAAAGTTAATTGCAGTAGAGTGCCTAATTAAATGTGGGGAATATGTTAAGCAAATACCTATAAAAATTGGTATAGAAACCGATTAGCAATCAATGAAACTTAGAAGTAATCATCTACTACCAAACTACCCAGTAATACTATTACTTCGATTACGATTCGAGTCGACAATATTGAAAAGTCTAAAAGCCTATCAAAAATTACAATTTTTCCTCTTAAAAGTCGATAAGATTATTGATAACAATTAGGCAACACCTATAACAGCTCTAATTCTACAACTATTCGAACACGAGGCAAAATCTAAGTGATAATTTCCAATAAAGTAATTATTCATACCGTATCGTAAATCTAAAGTCTTTACAATGGTTATTATAACTTTACCTTAACTATTATATATAATTATAGGATTAAAAAAATCGTTTACGCTGTTATTATTACCGCCATCATTACCTCTACTATAAGTTTCATCGCCGTTATTATTATTGATAGTATAAACCCTGTCGCTGCCACTGTTATTATATCGCATATAAAGGTGATGAAGCTGTTTATCGATAAACTAAGCACGAGTAAACCACTTGTTATATTATTCAAATAGATTCAAAAAGAGTATTATGTTTGTTAGGGTGTCGTTCAAAGCTTTTTATAAGATAGAGAATTGAGAAGAAAACCTGTAAGATATATCGACAGCCTCAGGTGATAAAGTTTTTCAATTATTATAATAATATAAAACCGTTTATAAAAGCTTTTTTTATATTAACAGATCAAACAACGATAATTCGTATAGTATTGAGGTAGATATCATAAACTTCAAATATAACTATCAAAATATTAAGGTTATTATTACCGCCGTTGTCGCCATAGATATAGTAACTTTTTATACCGGTTTTTACTATTCCCTCCAATGATTAAAAATAGTGTAAAGACAGTCCTTTTTATATAAATAAAATCATTGCCTTTACCCTGTTTATGCCTCATCGTAACTTTTTACACTTGAAAACGTAATTTAACGCCAGAAAACTTCGCCTACTAATAAAAAAGTTTATATTGAACCCGTTAACAGTTAACATCATTGAACTAATAAGTTCATAATCGAAATCAGAGGAATCTGGAAGCATAAAGGATAGATATGCATGTCAAGCATGACTTATACTAGGGAAATAGCTACCCGCAGTCATGGGAGGGATGTCTGGAGAATAAAAGGGGGTATCTGTAGCGCTAGCCGAACTAGAAATAACAATACAAATCCAACCTTCTATCATCCAAATACCCTTCTCAAGATTCCCACCTTAGTTGTAGTCATCTGGTGACTCATACAGAAGTCGTTTACTCTGCACTTATCCTAATCCATGGCTGGACATAAGGCACGAGAATCAGACGAGTATAAGATCAAACGATACGAGTACGAGACATAACGAGACGAGTATAGGATAGAACGAGACGAGTACGAGACAGAGCGAGACGAGTGCGAGACGGCACAAGACGAGAACGATTACGAGACGAATACGAAGCGGTACGTGATGAAAACAAAAACAAAACCCTTATAAACCTCACGGTTAGCTTAGGCTAGCTATATAGAATCTGGGAAGATTTGGAAAAATAAGCGGAGAAAAAAATTATCCAAATACGTAAATATTATCTAATAATCTCGACTACCAAACGGAAACATTATATTAAGAGATTTTATCATTTTAAAAGTAAAGCGATGCTAACAGGATCAATAATTATCATATAATTAACTAGCATTATATATACACCTTTTAAAATAAGTTTTATACGAATATTCTCCAGATAATCCGACGAAAGTATAAATAATTATATCGAAGAAATGGAGATTACGGCGGAGATATAATTCTAAAAAAGATATCTTTGTCGAAAAGATCTGTAAAAGTTATGTTAAAACGGGATTAAAAGAAAGGGCTATAAAATGGTACTGTAATATACTAAAAGAAAAAGGATAATAGTAGGAAAATTTTAAACCACTTTTTAAAACTCGTTTTAAATTCTGTCTATTAATAACTAGTAATGAAGTAGCAATTAAGGTAAACTCGTTTAGGTGGCGTGTTTACGAAACGCTGGTCGAATACGTAAAAAGAGCAGATAAACTCGCCGTATAATGCCCTTATATATTATAAAAGGAATTGAAAAATAGATTCCTAGTTTATCTTACAAATAACGGTTAGAATAACGACATAATGTTATGGACAAGAGTTACCAAACGTTTGGTTTTTAAAGACTTCATGGATTAAAATGGCATGTATAAAGACGAGGTTACGTATCATATCTTACGAGAAATATTAATCAAGGTAATTATTATTCCTGGTCGCAATAACAACCCTTTCTTTTTGTAAGACGAAAAACAAAAAGATATCCAAAAGTACCTAAAGAAAAATGTACTCGCCGAGATTATTATAAGGTTAATATAAAATCAAATAGTTAGTCTAACGTCTTAAATTAATGGGGGACACGCTTTTTATAACTTACAAAATACTGGTAAGCATTATAATTTACATTAACACTACTTTTAAACCATTTTTAAAGCGACGACGGCAGAATAGCGAAACTTATACCAAATAAGGAACAAATAGGTAACGGTTATTAGTAATAGTAACAATAATAGCAAATGTAAAATAACGTATAAATATACATTAACTATAGGAATGTACCCAACTTATACCATAGATTTTACGACTATCTTTACTCCCGGTGATATAGGTAAAAGCGTGCCAAATATTAGATTTCGTATTTTCGGGGCGAGTGGTTCTCGAAAAGTTGAAAATAGGAAGTAAAACGAATATAAAAATATACGAGTTACTATTTATGTTATTAATAAATTAAACCGAATATTAGGAATTTTACCTTACCTTTTATATTGATTTTTTCAATTTGGAGGACTTAAACCTAAAAGGAGGTAGTATATGGTATTTTTTGATTAAGCCGAAAAAACGCCAATATAATTACGATAAATGTTGGCGTAATCATGAAAATTACCAATATACTCGCGAGGATAAGGGGAAAGGTAAAAATATCGAGGATATTATGCCTTTAATAGCAGCCGAAAGTTGTAACACTCGAATTACAAGGTATATAAACCTATACATTCGAATTAAAAATAAAAACATGGTTTATCCCATACTTGTATAAAACCGAATTCCCCTTATCCTCGAATACTATGATTTTAAACCCTTTTATTAATAAATTATGCCGATAGAAAACGGTTACGTGAAAGACTTTCCCAGTTTCGCACCGCTAAACAAAAAGAGTATGGAGAAAATAACGCGGGAAAGAGAAAAGACAACGTATCTATTCAAACATTCTTAGGTTGTCCTGAAAAACGATTCAACTTAACAAATACTTAACGAGAAATTTACTCTAAGATTAATTTCGAATAATTATTAGATTGTAATCCTATACTACGTGAATAGATAGCTAGAATATTTGGTTTTAATATCGTTCGATAAGCCAAAACAAAGAGAAAGAAAACTATGAAAAAAAACCAAAAACATACAATATCTATATATTCGACGGTAATAATGTTTTTAAAATATCATATTAAACTACGTATTATAAAAACCTAATTCAGATATATTGAAGGTAACACTTATAATATCTATAATCATAAGTGCCCAGTAAATAACGGTTTTTTGTTTCAACTCGTTACGCGAAATACGGTAACTTGTATAGGAATTATTGTTTAAATAGCCGACCTATTAATAACACTTACGATTACTGATGGAAGTTGTACGATATTAACGACCTACATATTATTTCCTTCTGTCGTTAGTAGCATTATCTTTTTAATTTGCCTATTTATCACACCCAATTATCTGTTATATAATTTATTAATAAGTTGTAATTAGCACATTCTTCACTTAGTTGTTAATATTCATGTTGGAAATGTCCTTATACTTGTGGGCGAAGGTAGATATTCGGTTGTTATACTTGTGAAACGACGTGTGAAACCATTTCTTCTTAATGTTTAGCCAACTTGTATAGATCGTTTTTTAGACGAAAACCAATACTCTTCGGATAAGTTGAATATGAGTAGTGAGGGGAAAACATTGTAATTAAACTTAAAAGACGAGAATAGCAGCGACGAGGATGAGGATCAGGCCTTGGATAAGGGGGATATAAAATATTAACGAAAACTGAACGAGTTTATCGATTTTGTAAGGTCCGTACAATAACAAGGTAAACGTCCAAATTAAGGCGGGCCTTATACCTGGAAAAATCCATTCGGTAACCGAAAAAACTAGGAAATATCGGAATTTAAAATTAGGTACGCATTAAGGATATTTTAATTATACTAAAAACGAATGAAAACGAAAAGAAAACGAACGAATATAGGACAAAAACATGTGAAAACGAAACGAGGATATTAATAGTGATTACAAGACGAAATAGATAATGGAAAGAAATCGAGAAAAGTTATTAAGTTTAACGAGGTAAAGGGATTACTTAATTAAAAACACCGCGATATCGTCAATTATTTATTACATTTGCCTGTTTCACGTATATCAATTTAGTAATTGGATTTACAAGGAAAAATAAAACTTTTTAATTATTTTACACCACTATCGTTACCTGCTGAACTATTAATGGTTGATTATAAAGGAAAAACTAATTTGGAAGTAGATAAATAAAATATCGATATTTTGGAATTACGGGCGTTAAGAGGTAAAAAAGATATGGAGGCATTTTTGAACGTTTTATTATATGAATATCAACGATGGTGGAGAGGAATGGAGGAGAATGAGAAAAATTTAAAAGAGGCTTACCTTGTATATGGCGGGACAAAACGAATACTAATGGCGTAAAATAACAAACTCGACGAAAACATTAAACTTCGCCTCGAATAAAGGGAATTAGATAACGTTTTACAAAATGTTGTTAAAAAGTAGTTCAAAACTTTAGGTATCGATGTTAAAGATATAAATAAAATAAATGAGGCGGACGATTTCGTTAACGAGGAATACCTATAACTTTACGAAAATAAAGGGAAAAGATTAGTATTGATCAAAAGACTGGCATATACTTAGAGAGATACATTTGCCTTCAGGTTAAGGAACATGCAAGTAACTAATCTTATTGCTTATTTAATCGAACTTGAACCAGTTAATAGACCGTTTCGACTAAAATAACTAAGGTACTTATAAGAAGAGGTCGCATTCGCATAAAGTTTTTATCTATCTATAGATACAGCTGGATTTTCCTTTCCAAATTAGTCTAAATAAGGTATATACTTACGATACTTATTGAAGAAAAACGGCGAACACCGATTCGTTTATAATTATATTACGGTTAACAGTTACATAATTAAACTATAATAGCCGATATACCTACGAAATAAAGTATTCGATGCTTTTACTTAAAGTAACACTATATCCTTTTTCAAGGCAACGTAACGAATGGATATTAGGGGATTCTTATTACTCTAGGTTATGAGTACAAAACGGTATTTATTACACCGCATATACAGTATTTAATACTTAAAATACCTTAAGGAATAACGGTAAATGGACATACTTATTACGTATTCTGCTATATTACCTTTGGTAAACAGCTATTACCAAATGATGAAAACAGCGAAAAAAAAACGCGAAAATCAGCGAACTAGAACTACCCTCATAAATGAGATATAACCATACCTGAAAAACGGTTTTAAACGTGTATATTAACGACCATAACTCCTTATTACATAAATTTGGCGTAATATTTCACTTTCTTTGCTGCTAATATTTTCCTCGTTTCGAATTTGAAAGGATTAGCCTTACCTTTTATAAAACTGTCTTATTCGAAAGCTATATTCACTTGTTGTGATTCGAATTATTATGGGGTCAATTTCAATTATTTGAATAATATCCAAAGAGATTCGAAATGTAGGCAAAACACGAAAATCACCCTACTTCATCAAAAACGTTAGATAAATTCCTCTACCTTAAAACATACGTTATGAGATATATACCTGGGAAAACGTCTTGAACCACAATTTTACAGACATCTTATATAAAATGAGTGCCGAAAATAACCTCGATGGGAAAGATCTTAAAGAAAATGTAATGGGTCCCTAAAAAGTTTAAGTGAAAAAAAAAAACACTGAGGATTTCGTTACCAGATGCCTGGCTATCAAAAAAAACGTCGTAACAACACCGAATCGCTTACTTTAATATCACCTCGTAACCAATACGTTAAATAAGGGAATTGGTGGTATCTATTTTTAACTAAGGGCTTACTGACGAATACTGAGGTTATTAATAAGCTGATATCTTACGTGAAAATTCTGGCTTTTTTCCACTAAAAACTAAACGATACCGAGACAAGGTATACAATTGGTAATAGAGAAGTACTAGCTGTGACAAAATGCCTAAAAAAAAGATTCTATAGGTAATTAAGTTATCTCTTGCGACAACGGTATATACCGATTACATGAACCTGATTTTATTATTAACGAGTCCGATAATACTTATAGGGGAAATCGCGTAATAAACAGACATCCTCGGAATATTCAACCTGAAAATCGTAAATCGTCTTAATACAAATGAGATTATCAGAATCGCGGACGGAACTTCGAGGTAATCTGGACTAATTGTAAAACTTTTAAAGTGATATATAAAAAAATTACCATAGACAATGGGAAAATATTTACTCGTAAAACTAACTATACTAAAAAATTCAGAAACGGGAATTCTCTTACCTATGGGAATACTAAGCCCTAGACGAATGCTACGACCTAAGGGGGTGACGATGGCAACCATATATATCAATAAGACGAATTAGTATAGGAATATTACAAAATACCTTATATATAGCCTAAAAATAATCGAGGATTTACCAACATATGTAAAAAGGAAAGTAAAACGAAACTTATTACAATTTTGTAATTAAAACGGCGTACTGTTAAGGCGAGAACTTGGCGAAGAATACGTAGTCTACGTAAAAAAAAGTAAGATACCTCGAACATTAAAGTAGGCCTACGACCTCTATGGATATTTCGCGGTGACTTGACCCTTTACAAATTAAGGGGAATACTATAGTGGCCGACTCGGTAAATTAATACTGAAAAATACGTTGAAATATGTAAACTATACGCTTTATCCAATACCGCCGAACTATTTAATATAAAACTCGTACCTATTATGGCTTTAAATCTATAAGACATTATGAATATAGATTTAACAAGTAAAATCAGTTCAAGAGGAGTCGGCGGCGAAACTTATCATGATCTTATAGTCGATTATTTCCCGCGATTCTTATTTTGCGAACAACAGGTAAACCAATGGGCAAAAAGGCATATCGGATATAAAAACCTATTATTAATAACTTAGGCTACCCTAAGAAATTTTACTCGGATAATATAAGGTACTTTAAAAGCCCGATGGTTATAAAGCTTTATTGCAGTACAAACGTGGTCTTCGATGGGGGTATTTTGAGGGGTAGAGGTGTATTTATATTGTTGTTTCTAGTTTGGATAGTCCCTGCAGGTACCCCTTTACCCTCCAGACATCTCTTTCATAACCACGGGTATCCATTTCCCTAGTATAAGTTATGCTTAGTATGCAAATTAATCCTCCATGCTACCATCTATCCCACAGTCAATGTATGGCTAAGTTCCCGAAGCTATATAAAACAAAGTGGATAAAAATTGATGTTTATATTAAATATTGATATGGGGTGAAGTCGTGTAATGAAATAATAGAAATAATAGGAACAAAGAAGCAAAAGTAAACTTTCTATTACCACCATACTTTACGATAATCCCTCTAAATTTAACTTTAACTTTAATTTCTACCCTTTTTCAACCTCAACCTTGCCTTCCTAACCTTTTGAACTACAAATTTAATCTTAGTAAGGGTTAACATCGTTATTTTATCGCGACGCATTCTGATTGATGGTGTTACTTCACCGCAGCTCGTTCTAATCGATGGTACGTTCGTTGCTATCGAGGTTATTAACGTAAGGATCCCTTATTTTTTCCACATCTTGCCCGCTTCTTCTTCTTCTTTCGTCCTCTTCTACCTTATCTCGTTCCCTCTAGACGTACAGCTTTAGTAAGTTAACGTAGACTTCCCTTTTTTTTAATCTGATGGTAGGATTAACGATGCAAAGCGATATACATAAAGCGACTTTGTTGAACCCCTATGGTTCCGTTTATCGAGGTTTAAAAGTAGGCGCCCGGATATTTTTCAGATCCTTTTTTTATTAACCAGAAACCTCCTTAACTTAATTTCGCGGGTCTTCGACACGACCTCCTACACCCAGTCGTCAACTTTAAACCTATTACCCTTAAGGTTAGTTTTAGATTTAATCTATCGCTCCACCTATTCATTGGCTACCTGCCAATGTGAACTGTTAAGCCGACTGACGAACTTATCGTAAATTTCCTCCTTATTAGCTTACGATTCGTAGAACATCGCTATTAATTAGCTTCAGTCTAAGTCTAATATTGCCTTTACAACTACTTCCGAGGGTTTTACTAACCAACCTAACATAATCTGTAAGGGTGTGTAAGATAAGTTTTTTATAAGCCTATTGTTAATTGATTTTATAATGTTAGCGAGAGCTTTAGGCTACTTTTTTATTTGCCTGTACCTACGTTCGTAAGCCTGTTTCTTTAGCCTATTTCAACTAGCTTTACTAATCCTTCAATTAGTCCTATTAATATGGCTAAGTATGTAGGCGTATTTATTATCTTTATTCCAACTTTAGAAAAAAAAACTTTATAACCGTCGGGCTTTTAAAGTACCATACGTTATCCAAGTAATATTCCTTAAGGTAGCCAAAAACATCGGTAATAGGTTTCTATGTTCGATATACCTCCTCGCCGGTTGGTTTGCCTATTATGCGGTAAAATAAGAATCGCTAGAAATAATCGACTACGAGGTGAAGATAAATTTTGCCGCTGATTCCTTTTAAATTGATCTTATCTGTAAAATCCATACCTATAATATCCTATAATTTTCAAGCTATAACAGGTATAAGTCCTACGTTAATTAGTTTGACAGTGTTAGAAAAAGCGTACGGCTAACAAGTTTAAACGTATTTTTTAATGTTAATATACCGAGTCAGCTATTATAGTATTCCCTTTAATTTGTAAAAGATCAAGGTTACCGCGAAATATCTATAGAGGTCGTAGGCCTATTTTAACGTTCGAGGTACCTTACTTTCTTTTACATATATTACGTATCCTTGTCCAAGTTTTTGCTCAACTAACACGCCGTCTTAAATGTAAAATTATAATAAGTTTCGTTTTACTTTTCTTTTTACTCATATTAGTAAGTCGTTGATTATATCCTATTCGCCTATAAGGTATCCTATAATATTTCCGTACCAGTTCGTTTCGTCGATATATACGGTTACCATCGTTACTTCTCAAGGTCGCAGTATTCGTCCAGGGCTTAGCACTCCTATAGATAAGAGAATTCCCGTTTCCAGATCTTTTAGTATCATTAGTCGTACAAGTAAGTATTATCCTATTACCTTCCGCAATTCTTTTATATCTAACTTTAAAAGCTTTATAGTTAGTCCCGATAACCTCGAATTTCCGTTTACGATTTAAATAATTTTGTTTGTATTAAGGCGATATACGATTTTCACATTAAATATTTCGAGGATATCTTTTTATTACACGATTTTCCATATAATCATTGTTGAAATTATGAACGATAAAATCAGGTTCACATAATCGGTATATACTATTGTTGAAAAAGGCGACTCAATTACCTATAACCTAGCTTCTTTTAAATATACTACCACGACTAATACTTTTTTTTTACTAATGGTATACCTCGTTTCGGTATCGTTTAATTTTCAGGAAAAGAAAGCTAGAATTCTTATATAAAATATTAACTTATCGACAACTTTGATACCCGTCGGCAATCCTTCCAGTTAAAAATCGACATTACTGATTCCCTAATTTAACGCATCCGTTACTAAGTAATATTAAAAACGATTGATCCGGTACTATAGCAACGTTTTATTAAATAGCTAGTCATATGGTAATAAAAGCCTTAGCGTGCTTCCTTTTTTATTTAAACTTTTTTGAAACCTATTACATTTATTCTAAGACCTTTCCCATCGAGGTGGTTTTCGATATTTTTTTATACATCATATTTTTAAAATTATCGTTTATGAAGCTTTTTTACGTATATACATTACGACGTATGGTGTAAGGTAAAGGAACTCGTTTAATATCTTTAATGAAATAGGGTGATTTTTAGGGTTCGCTTATATTTCGATTTTTTTCCGATGGTTTTGAGATGGCCAAACTCAACCTTATAACAATTAGAATCCAAACAAGTAAATATAGCTTTCGAATAAAATAGTTTTATAAGGGGTAAAGCTAATTTCTCTGAATTCGAAACGAAAAAAATATTTACAGTAGAAAAAGTTGAATATTACGTTAAATGTATGTAATAAGGTATTATGGTCGTTAATATATACTTCGAAAGCTTTTTTCTAGGTATAGTTATATCTTATTAATAAGTGTAGTATTAATCCTCTAATTCTTGCATACTTTCGGTTTCGCCTTGTGGTATTCTCGTTAATTCCTATATTATTCTTATAGTTCTCATTATTTAGCAATAGCTATTCAATAAAGGTAATATCGCTAAGTATACAATAGGTATATCCATTTTCCGTTATTTCCTAAGGTATTTTAAGTATTCAATACTATATATTTGGTGTAATAAATTCCGTTTTGTACTTATAGCCTAAAGTAATAGGAATCCCCCCATACCTACTTTCTATATCGCTTTGAAAAAAAACTTTATAGTTACCTTAAAGAAAAGTATCAAATACTTTGTTTTATAAGTATATCGGTTATTAGTCTTTAATTATATAATTATTAATTGAAATATAATTGTAAACGAATCGGTATTCTCCGTTTTTTTAGTAGGTATTGTAAGTATATATCCCATTTAAATTAACCTGGTATAAAAAGTCTAGCTGCCTTTATATCTGGATAAAATCTTTATACGAATACGACCTTATCTTGTAAATATCTTAATTATCTTATTCTCAACGGTTCGATATTCGGTTCTAGTTAGATTAAATAGATAATGAGATCGGTTACTTATACGTTTTTTTAATCTAAAGGTAAAAGTATCTCTTTAGGTATATACCAGCCTTTTAGCTAATATTAATCCTTTCCCTTTATTTTCGTAAATTTATAGGTATTTTTCGTTATCTAATTCGTCCGCCTTATTTGTTTTGCTTATGTTTTTAACGTCGATGCCGAAAGCTTGAAACTATTTTTTTATAATATTTTATGATACATAGTTTAATTTCTTTTATTTGGAGCGACGTTTAATATATCTATCGAGTTTGTTATTTTACGCTATTGGTATTCGTTTCATCTCGTTATACGTTAGGTAAACCTTTTTTAAGTCTTTTTTATTCTCATCTATTCCTTTATACTATCGTCAATATTCGTATACCGAAACGTTTAAAAATGCTTCTTTATATTTTTCATTATTTAACTCCCGTAAAGTTCGAATATCGTCGTTTTATCCGTTGAATTCCGAATCAATTTTCCTATTATAATTAAAAATTGATAACCCAATAGGCGACGATTATGGCGCAAAATAATTAACAAGTTTTATTTTTCCTTTTATACTTGAATACCGAATCGATATACGCGAGGCGGATAAACGTAATAAATAGTTAATAACATTGAGATATTTTCCAGTAAGTAACCCTTTTACTTCGTTAAACGTAATATATTTTTTCGATCTTATCTTTATTTGTTTTGTAATTACTATTGACGTCTTCACTTCGTTTTTATACGTTTTCTTTTCGCTCTCTTAGCTTCTTTTATTATCTTTATATACCTTTGTCTTATTTTCAAGTATTTTCAATGTAATTAAAACTTTTACAAAGCGTATTTACTTGTAAATGCTAGTACTTTTTAGGCTTTTCAGTTATCGAATAGCCTTTCCTGGGTATAAGGCCTGCCCTAGTTTAGGTGTTTCTCTTATTATTACGTATATTTTACAAAATCGATAGGCTCGTTTAGTTTTTGTAAACATTTTATATCCTTTTCGTTTTAGGTTTAGTTCTCGTTCTCATCGCTATTATTTTCATTTTCTAAGTTTAATTTTATCCTTTTTAGCACTTATAATCCATTTATTCAACGAGTATTTGTTCTCGTTTAAAAAACGGTTTATATAAACTAGTTAAATACTACGAGTAAACGGTTTTATACGTCGTTTCATATGCATAATGACTAATTATGTTCTTTCGCTTATAATTATAAGGATATTTCCAGTATAATTATTAATAGCTAAGTGGAAAATGAGCTAATGACAGCTTTGTAATAATTTATATAGTAAATAGTTAACTGTAACAAATACGTAAATTATCAAGATAATAATACTAACAATAAGGGGAAATAACACATAGGTTATTAATATCGTATGAGTTCCGTCGGTTATCGTAAAAGTTATTAGTAAATCGGTTATTTAGACAGTAATTCATATATAAACTACCGTATCTTACGTAACAAATTAAATTTAAAATCCGTCGTTTACAAGGTACCTATTGATATAAATGTTATAAGTATTACCTTAAGTATATCCAAATTGGGTTTTTATGGTACGTAATTTAAAACGAACTTTTACAACTATTATCACCACCGAGTATGTAAATATTATACGTTTTCGTTTCTTCCTTACGGTTTTTCTCCCTATTTTCGCTCGTCGAATAACGTCGAAGCTAAATATCTTCTCTATTTTTTTTGTAGTATAGGACTACAATTTAACAGCCATTCAAAAGTAATTTTATGGTAAATTTCTCGTAAAATATTTATTAGGTTAAATTGTTTTTTAAGAAGACGTTAAAATGCTTGGATAGGTACGGTATATATATTTTTTCCCCACGTCATTTGTTTTGTACTCCTTTTATACAGCGATATAAAACTAGGAAAGTCTCTCGGGAAACCGTTTTTTATCGGCTTAAATTATCAACGGGAAGGTTTGAAATTGTAACGCTTAAGAATTAGGGGAGTTTAAATTGTATAAGTGTTAGATGAACCTTTTCCCTCGTTTTTAATCCGAGTGTATAAGTTTATATACTTCGTAGTTCGAGTGTTACTTCGTTTGGCAGCTATTAAAAGGGTAATATCTTCGATCTTTTTACCTTTTCCTTTATCCTTATATGTTAACGTTTTTCCAGCTAAGTTTATAAATCCTATACGTTACCTCACCTTACGTTTAATTTTACTAAATATAAAGGATTAATGTCAAAGGTAAGGTAAAAGTCCTAGTACTCGGTTCAATTTATTAATATTATAAACAATAGCTTATATATCTTTACATTTGTCTTACTTCTTATTTTTAACTCCTTGGGGATTATTCGCCCCGCTAGTGCCAAATCTCGTATTTGACACGTTTTTGCCTATAGTTACCGGGGGAAAGGATAGTTGTAAAACTTATAGTATGGTTTAGGTACGTTCCTGTAGTTAAAGTATATCTATATATTAATTTACATTTACTATTATTATTGTTATTACTATTATTATTATTGTTATTATTAACTATTACCCATTTTATTTTTTATTTAGTATAAGTTTCGCGAGTTTATCATCATCGTTTATAAAATGGGTTGAAATTAAGGTTAATATAAATTATAATATCTACGAGTATTTTATAAGTTATAAGGAGCGTTTTCCCTGTTATCTTAAGGTGTAAACCTACCTATTTATTCTTATATAAGTTTTATAATCGTTTCGGCGAGTACTTTTTCTATTAGGTACTCCTAAGTGTCTTTTCATTTCTCTTTTTACGAGAAAAAATGGTTGTTATTACGGCTATAAACCACAGTTACCTCGATTAATATTTTTCTTACAACATAGTATATAACCTTATTTTTATATATTTCGTTTTAGTTTATAAGGTCTTTAAATATCATACGGTTAGTAACTCTTATTTGTAATATCGTATCTTTATTCTAGCTGTTATCTGTAAGGTGGGCCAAAAACCTGTTTTTTAGTCCCTTTACAGTATATAAGGGTATTGTAGGACAAGTTTATTTGCTTTCTGTACGTATTTAACCAGCGTTTTATGGGTATGTCTCCTGAACGAATTTACTTTAGTTATTACTCCATTACATATTATTATCGCAGGAGACTTAAAACGAGTTTTAAAAAGTATCCTATGATCCTCCAACTATTATCTTTTCTCTTTTGGTATATTACGATATCACTGAGCCGCCTTTTCTTTTAACCCCGTTTTAAAATGAATCTTTTAGATCTTTTCGATAAAAGTGTCGTTTTATGATTACTTCATCGCCATAATCTTTACGTCTTGGACGTAGTTATTCGTCTTTTCACCGCATTATCCAACGAATATTCGTGTAAAACTTATCTTAGGAGGTATGATATATATAATAGTTTTATTTCGTTAGTATCGCCTTACACTGAAAAATAATAAAATCTTTTACTATAATATAAAAGTTTAGAGGTCGAGATAATTAGATAAGGTTTATATATTTAGATAATTTATCCTTTATTTTATTTTTTTCACTTCTTTAGTTTCGGCTTCCATATAGTTAGTCTGGGTTAATTGTAAGGTTTGTAAGGGTTTTTTATGTTTTCGTTCTCGTTGTCGTTCGTTTATGTTTCGTATTCGTTTAGTTTTCGCCTCGTACTCGTCTCTTATCGTATCGTATTCGTCTTCGTTTTCTTTTCGTATTGTACTCGTCCTCGTTGTATTATTTATATTTTTAAGTACTAATTAAGATAGGTGTAAAGTAAATGACTTCTATACATATTACTAGATAATCATAGTATAAACGGGTTCTTTGATAGGGGTATTTTAAAAGGTAAAGAGATGTATTTGTATTATTGTTTCTAGTTCAGCTAGTCCTTGCAGGTACCCCTTTACCCTCCAAATATTCCTCCCATAACTTCGAGTAGCTATTTCCCCAATATAAGTTATACTTGCTATATACATCAATCCTCCATGCTACCAAGTTCTTCTTTAAAGGCGGAACGCAGATAATGAATATGCCTGCGTACTCAGTTATATTAGTGGGATTGATTAAAGGATTGGTAAAGTTGGTTACGAATAGGCTAAAGAAATGGGCTTATAAACGGGAATATAAACAACTATAAAAATTGCCTAAAGCTTTCGCCAATATTATAAGAGCCATTAGCAACAGGCTTATATAAAAAAACTTGCTATACACACCCTTATAGATCATATTAGGCTGGCTAGTAAAGCCCTCGGGGGTTGCCATTACAAAGGCAGTTTTAAACCTAAATCAAAAACAATTAACGGCAATATCTAATAAATCGCAAGTCAACGAAAGGTCAATTTACGACGAATTCATTCGGCCAACATAATAGTTTACATCGACAGGTAACCGATAGGTAGATGAAATGATAGATTAAATTCAAA
Organism: Anisogramma anomala; assembly: GCA_038502455.1. NCBI lineage: Eukaryota > Fungi > Ascomycota > Sordariomycetes > Diaporthales > Gnomoniaceae > Anisogramma > Anisogramma anomala. Next base: position 12,226,930 of record JASMMZ010000010.1, on the reverse strand, counting down.
ACTAACCTTGTAACTAACGATAGATTTAAAGTTAACAACTAAGTATGAAAGAGGGTACCAAAGACTCGCGATATTAATTTGAAAAGGTTTCTGGTTAACAAAAATGAAAGTAAAAACCTAAAAAACATTCGAATATTTACTTTTAAGCTACGATAAATGGGGCCGTAAAAGATCGACGAAATCGTATCCTTTGTATCGTTGTGGATTATTGACCCTATTACTAGGTTAAAGAGTGGAAAATTCTACATTAATTCATTAAAACTATACGTCCAGAAGGAAAAGTGTAAAGAGGGGGACAAAAGAGGAAGCGGGTAGAATGTGAAAAAAAATAAGGGACCCTTACGTCAGCAACTTCGACGGCAACGAACGTGCTGTCGATTAGAATACGCCGCGGTAAGGCGACACCATCGATCAAAACGCGCCGCAGTAAAGTAATGCCATTAATCAAAATACGCTACGATAAAATAACGATATTAACCTTTGTTAAGGTTAAAGTTTAAAGGTTAAAAAGAGCCAAAGTTAAGGTTGAAAAGTCAGGAAGTGTAAGTTAAAGTTGAAATTAAAGTTGGAAAGTTGGAGGATTATCGTAAAGTATAATAGAGAGTTTACTTCTTTACTTCTTTATTTTTATTGTTCCTATTTTTTCATTACCCCACTTCACCTCACATTAATATTTGATATGAACCTCAATTTTTATCTACTCCACTTTGTTTTATATGGCTTCGGGAACTCAACCATACATTAATTGGGGGATAGATGATAGCATGGAGGATAGATATGCATTCCAATAATAACTTATACTAGGGAAATAGCTACCCGCAATCATGGGAGGGATGTCTAGAGGACAAAAGGGAGTATCCATGGCGCTAGCCGAACTAGAAATAACAATACAAATCTAACCTTCTACCCCTCCAAATACCCTTCTCAAGATCTCCACCTTTGTTGTAGTCAAATCCTAAATATCGTTATTGTTAGGTAACACGATACGACTCTTTATAAAGAGTAACGCGAAAGTTATATTGGTATTATTTGTAAAATTCGTTTGTTGTATAAATCTCGTATTAATAGCTCCCTTTTAAACAAAATATTGTTTACCAAACGTTACAAACGTTATGATTATTAATAATATAGACGTATTAGCAACGACTTATAATTACTAGATTATATTCTTCAATGTAAACAGTATATTAATATTTTATTATTACCTACGTAAAGCGTTTTTGTATGCGATACTATCTTATTTAATAAGCTTCGCTTGCAAAGCTTCAGTAAATTACTTTTATTAGGTGATTAACTCGCTTTATTACACTATGAAAGTTTCTTAGAGATGTCTTTACATTTGGTTTTAAATATACGTGTTAATAAATTGCTGCATAGACTAAATGTTTAAGTTTGGATTATCGATAATATTATGTTAAGCCATAATTATTCAAAATCAATTAAAATACCGTTGCAGATAGAAAATCGAAAATTGTATATAAAGGGATTCAATTGAGGTTGTCGCTTAAAAATGTCGAATATTGTTTATCATGCTCGATGAAAATGAAAGAAAAGACAAAGTCTCTGTTACGAAACGGTTATAAGTAGTATGTAGGCGAGGGCTACGTATTTTGCAAGCATAAACGAAGGCAATGTATACTTGCGAGCAGGGACGGAGCCGGTAACGCGCATGCTAGGGCTAACTCCCTGGCAGGAATTAAGAAGGCACCAGCTTGTGACAAGCGTAACCAGAAAGTAATTTCTTCTTTTACCTAGCTTATTTGTGCTTCACCTAATAAACACTAATCAATAGCAATAGGCCTTTATCGTTACAACGTAATCGATTTGAATCTCTGGTAGAAGTAACTGATATTACATTGAAAGTGGTGGTGTTTTGTTCTAAGGGGACTTGCACTAAACAGCATATGACTGCTGTCCCAACAGATGCAGCGAATGCCACTTAGGCACCTGGCCGGGTGGAACGCGCAAGCAGCCATCAGCATGGACAAGCGTTCAGACAGGCCCCAAGTCTTTGTACATGGAGAAAAGGAAAAAAAAAGAGAAAAAAAGTGTCGACTCGCCGTTTCCGCCGCCAACACCGAAAGCGCCACGTCCGTTTTCCCAGCGCCCCCGTGCCCAACGGCCCAGAGCCGGCCGAGCCGCTTCGCACCGCGCGACGACTTCGCGAGGCGAGGCGCTCAGTTACCGTTCTTAAGAGCTCTGGCGTGGCGACGCTTTGACTTGCAACTCTTGCCGCTGCCCTTGGCGGCGCCGCCGGTAGAAGCCGGCTTGGGAGCAGAGGCGGTGTAGGTCAGTTGTGGCTTGGC
>JASMMZ010000010.1:12163852-12223624 GCA_038502455.1 Anisogramma anomala | reverse complement strand
GACCCTCCGCCAGACCCTCCTCCAGAGCCTCCCCCAGACCCTCCCCCAGAGCCTCCTGGAGGGCAACCAGTGCTGCCGGGCGTGTACAAGCACGGGCCAGGGATCTCGTATGAGGTCAGTGTTTGGTAAGGGTTGAAGAGAATACCCTTGTCTTCAGTGTAGTGTTAGCTTTCAGGAACTTGGGTATAGCTAGGCCATCATGGAGAGGAGGGAGGAGGAGGGATAACGTTGTCCGTACCATCGGGTTTGTACAACTCGGTGCCCAAGGTTCCTTTGGGCTTGTCGGAGCCACCGCCAGTGATGGCGATATTGACGCAGAAGGGGTAGTTCTGCGCGCCATTCAAGGCTGCCGAGCCGTGGAACGCCATGATCTCATGGCGGAATGCATAGTTGCCATCCGCGATTGTCTTTGGGACCGTGACCCTCCAAGTGTTGTTGTTGGCAACCAGGGCATCGGTGGGCCATTTCTAGAGTGGTGCGCGTCAGCAGAGGACTCGGAGAATGGTACGAGTATAAATCGAAGAGAAGGGAGGGGTACCTGAGTAGCCAAATCGATGCCGGCCGCGTCAATTTTGACCCACTCGAGCTTGGTCTTGTCGACTTTGGAGCAATCGCCTCCGCAGTCGGCGAGGTATGTCAGAATAGTACCAAAGTGGGAATTCCCCGAAATTGGCCAAGGCGTCCATTGAAAGTCAACGGTGCCGCCAGCAGTGACAGTCGCGGTGGTGGCGTTCACATTGTCGGCGTCCTTGCCGCAGATGATATCAGGTTTGGCGTAAGAATCCGGCGAAATGAAGCCCCTGTCGAGGGAGGTTTCGTACCAAGCGGCCACGGGCGGGTAGGAGCCGCTGTTATTGAGTAAATAGTAGTAATCGAGCAGGAAACCTGGGTTGTAGACGGTGCCGTCCGTGACGAAGCCTGTCACAATGCCATGGGCGTAGGCCTGCGCGGCGAAGGCGCCAGCCACGGCAATCGAGCTTTTGAGTGGAGGCATTTTTGAGGTTAAAATGGCGAATCATGCAACACAAGAATGGATTCAAAAGAGTGAGAATCCCAGCTTCACGCAGTGAAGATGCCCTTGAAAGAATGGCAGGGGGGAATAGAAAATGGTGGTGAAAGAGATGGCGAGCCAAAACGAGTGGGCCTTACGCAACGAGCAGCGCCAACCTTTTATGACAGCGGACTGCTGCCTCGCCCTTTGTGGCATATTGAAGACCCTTCATGAGACTAGACTGTTTCCTCCAAAAGCTCGGTGTGAAGCCAGGAGTGTTTGGATGCCGTGGGGCAGTGACACGGTGATGTAATCGGAGGTCCATACATGGTATTTCGCTGATTAGCCAAGTTCAGGAGAATTGTGGAAACAAGCTTCATATCTTTCAAACTCAGCTAGTCGTGCGACCACAGGATCGTGAAAGTATGGACAACTCCCTGAAGAGCGCCTGAAGAGCCGCATGTCGTAGTTCTTTGGCGCCCTGCATGGACTGGTTAATGAGGTCTGCGGCGCGAGGTTTCTTGGCAGACGTGGTCTCAGGAGCCTCACATTCAACAGCACGGACCGAGTCATCACACATTGTACAGCAAAAGATAGCTCATTCCTGACCGATGATCCCTCCTGCGGGAGGTTTGGTGTGCCATCCCTTTTGAGCGCCCTGAAACTCTCTCCAGGAAGCGAACAGCGTCACTGCCGCAGCACTGTTCTGGAAGTCTTGTAGAAGCCAGTACACAGCAGGAATAGTATGCAAGAGTCCAGCTAGCCCTGTCAACGGCTGCATAGCTGTGTGGCTTCCACATTTGCCACGTCGATTCTGCATGCCACATACAGTACTCAGTACGGAGTACATGCTTTCGATGCCATGGCAGCGGAGCCAAAGAGATAACGACAAGATGCTGATGGCGAAGCTGGTGCCGAACCGATGTCAAATGGGGCGGCGGCAGTCAGTTCCGGGCTGAGACGCGATTGCGCTGCTACTGTGTTGAAGATGACGCTTGTCAGAGATTTTGCTTCGGGTGTGCGAGTGACAGCTTGACTGACTCGTGCAACGGCCATACAGCCGCTGTTGGAAACTGGTCCGCAAAAGGTCCGCAAAAGTTGCCAAAAGGTTGGCGGCGGATGAGATTGTGTTGCATTAGGCTTGAAAATGGACTGAATGAATCAAAAGTAGTATGGTGGTAGGGGCTACAGAATGTATGCTGGGCAGGTATTTGGTCCGTACGCTATACTCGTCAAATATGCTAGCCCCACCCAAAATAATACCTACCTAATATATTGAAATATTTTAATTTGATTTTATGATATAGTGCCTACATTAGCTTTGGATCTCATTATTTATTCAGGGGTAGGTTTATTCAAAAGCATGCTGGTTACAAATTTTGTTTATGAGCTACACTCACTAAAAAACTAGCTCCACTCAGGTCAATATATACCTATCATATTGTTAAAATCAAATTTTATTTTATAATATAATAAATCAAAACAGTTGTTACTATTTGATATATATTTTATGAGAACAGATATTTGTACAGCGACCTCCATAACGCAGCGCTCTAGCTTAGAACTTATAGCACAGTGTCATGATTCTAATGTAGTAATCTCTAGATTGCTGTGCCTATAGCCTAGCGTGTACAGCGCCGCGCCGCGCCCCCAGCGTAGCAACTCCACAACGCATCGCCTAGAATATGAAAACCATTATAATGTAAATTCATTAATATATCAACCCCTTGAAATAATAAAGGACTAGTAATGGTTAATCAAAACCTTTAGTTTTAATGTAAAAGTGTGTTTATAATTGTGGTAATGCATTGAAATAGGTAAAAAATGAACTAAGTTTATTTTATACACGTTAATAAATATATAGCTATGGGTTTATATACTACTTCATTTTAATATAACAGTTCAAATAACAACCGCCTAATTTCTATTTCATGTATTCGTTAAACTATCAATTGTAATCAAGGTTGAGTTTTTCTGTAAAAGGTAAAAAGGTTGTGTAAAGTATGTTGTACTGGCTAAGGGGGTCAGTGGCCTTGTAAGCCAAACTTAAACTTCTTCTTTTACGCTTTTTTACTTGAATTGAATTGAACCATACTGCAAATTGCATTATTTGGGCTATACCTCCCCCCCCCCTACACTACCTAACAAATGATAGTTGTAAACCTTTTATGATCTTTTTTGGTACTAGAAAGCTTTCGCTTTTTGACTTTTACCAGGCCATAAATCACCAGCAGCAATAGCAGCAAGCATTAGTAATACCAATACTAACAGCTGTAACAACACTATAATAATAAGCTATCTATCTTCGATCTTACATCAACTTTCTTAGCATGGGTGCAGGCAATACCTTGTTAAGGAAGGCTAGGGAGCTTATACTGTAAACCCTAACAGTGCCTACTTACGTGAGAAAAAACTCAACTTTAGTTGTTTTCAACACTATCACTTCACATACACCCTATTCTACCACAACATTACTAATCGGCTTAACCACAACTTGAATCTTTTTCGGTGACCCCTTTTTGGCTATGAAGATTGTCGTCGGCCCGACGCACCACCCGTGCCGCGGTGTATCCAAAGAATAGCCCTCATAACCAACGATTCTGTCCCTCGTTACTTGTATCAACGTGGCTTTTCAGACTTGCATTTCGATGCAACCGAAATTGGATTCCTTTAGCGCTTCAAGGTCTTAAGAAAAGACCTTTATTATAACTACTCGTATATAAAGGATTTATTTATTTATTTATTTATTTATTCACTTATTTCTTTATTTCTTTCTTCATTTCTTCATTTCTTCATTTCTTTATTTCTGTTGGAATAATATTACATGCAGTGCAGTAGGTCAACCTTACCTACAGTAAAGTTGACTGTACTACAAGTGTATTACTTTGTACGAACTTACCGTATTGGATGTAAGTCGAATGCAGTACGCTGCACTTCACTCTAGGGTATGGGCCAAGCACTTAGCTATATAAAATACAGTGCAGACCGGCTAGCGGTCTGCCAAACCTAAAACAATATATCCAGCATCTGACCACGTAATACTACTATTACTTCGACTAATCGAATCGACAACGTTGCAACGTCTATGGCCTACTAACACTAATCAGTGCTTGTCTGTTAGGTAAAGCATAGATAGGCTAAGTAGAAGAAGAAGATATTTTCTAGTTACGCTTTAAGTTATACGACCGCTGAGGTAGAGGAACAATTCTTGCGAAGGGTCTCTACTGTTGCATCGGTTTTCACGGCAGTAAGTAAAAAAGACTTCTAGGCTGCATCGGTTTTCATGGCAGTTTGGAGATAGCGATGGTATCGTTATCGAAAATAATAAGAAATCTTTATTAATCTTTTCTAAAGACGTTAAGATTGACTGTTAAAAGTCTTAAAGTACGGTAAGTTGGCAAACGGCCAAATTAGTACTATTACGGGTGCTACTAATGCAAAAACGACTAAGTCCTTACACCAAAATGATAACTTTCGATCTCCATTTCCAATAAACGACTTTCGCTCTTACCTTTTATACTAAACATTTGCCTTTACTTTACTCTTTTTTACTTCCCACGCCATTTTAATCGTTAAGCTCGCTACCCTAAGCAAAAACACCAAAAATTGCCAAGTCGCGTTAAAAAAACAATGTTGCGCGACTTTTGATCAAGTTGCCAAGTTCCCATGCAACTTTACGCTAAAACACTAAACTTCTTACGCTAAAAATCACCAAGTTACTCGCTCCACACGCCCTATACGTCCTCTATAGGCTAAACCGTCAAGATATCCCTAAGTTAGGAATATATAAAGAAAGTTAAAGCCCTAAAATTAGTTTTTCTCAACTATTACGACCAGCAACTCTAAATCACGGACGTTAATGAGATATTAACTAAAGCTTATTTAACTAACTACGTTAGCTAATACATTATCAACGCGGACTTCGGTAACGAATACAGTAGTGGTACTTACGTTTTCCAAGATTTCCGCGAATTCTTCAGCCACTAGACCCTTAACATGTGGAAAATAATTTAACGAACAGTTAAGACCAAGTTACGAAAGGGGATTACACGCTATGGTATTTATATTTTTGACAAAATACCGGTGGAACTAGTAGAAACCTTCTTTCAACTGGCCTAACAAGAGGACTGCCTCCAGGTTCCTAATCCTGAGGATCTTTAAGGAAAAGAAAAAGGTGTTAAAGCACCTTAACACCCATATACACGATCCAGAGGACCTTTCCTTTACCCTTAGCTAAGTCAAACCTCTTTACGCGTTAGTAATAAGGAATCTGTTAACCTATTCGACAGCTTGATAACACCATGTGACAACGCAAAATATGCTTTCAGCGGTGGCAGAACACGCGAAACAATGGCCGTTAACGCGGCCAAAGGTATTGATATTAGCGCTTTATACCAATTAATTAAGCAAGATTGTTAGACTTTCTAAAACCTTTAAGTACATATCATTCCTCAGCAAGTCCACTGCTAAGACCCTTAAAAACTTTCTCCCTTCAGTGTAATAATCACACTAAATACACATGAGTATATAGAAGATGTTAGAGGGTTTATTTTATCAAGAAGGTAACAGAGATTCTGAGTGAATAATATCGCAACCGTGCAAGTAATGATCAAAAGCTATAAGGCTATTTAGAATATACTGAGACCGAATACTTAGATTGACAACTGAAGAGCTATAAAGGAAATACTATCTATATGGTGATGACCGTATCCTTATATATCCGTGCCTTCATACCGTCTTCAGTACTGAATCGTTTGGATCACCGCACTGATCCCACTGATCTAGTGTTACCTTACCTTAGATCGGTGGCTGATCCTTACTGATCCCATGTAGTCTCACCTTGGATCAGTAACTGATTTATACTGATCCACCACGTGACTTTCTTAGTCACATTGCTTATATAAGAGATGTTCCCCGCCTGATGTGTTGGACTACAGGCTCTCCGGGGCTCAGCTGCATACTAGCTTGTTTCTTGACCCAACCATTGTCTGGGTAATAATATTTAGATACACCTACGTGCGCAAACCTATTATAAGTCTTAATACAGGATTTTACCCCTCATTCTAGGCGACTGGCAATTACGCTTAATACTGGGCTTCGGAACCTTCAAAATTTAAACTGTTAGGAAATATTAACTAAGCCTAAGATAATTATCGCAACCTTTTTCTAAGACCTGTTAAAATGGTTAATATCAATTACAAGTTGATGACGGATTTCGTTAAGATTTGGGATAATATAGAGAAGTATAACAGGAAGCCTTACAACCTTTCCAATACCAAGATAATACCTTTCCTAAATATCTGCAAGTGGATAAAAGTCTCACCTTTTGATTTTTACTTACTATTCCCTGGAATCCTTACAGGTTACGCTAAAGACTACTACTTAACCTTTTTAACGAATGCCATTACGTTTCACGAGATTTACGACGGTATAAAGAGTCACTTCGAATACGATGTTTACTTGATATAATATTATATAGACTAGGTTACCATGCGATGGATTATAATAATGGCAAAGAAAAAAAGGAGGAATTACTAATAGATATTCTTAATCAAATGCTTAATAAGCTGATAATGTGTTAAAAAGCAATAGGGAAGGCTTATGCGAGTGAAGCTACACTTTGCGAGCAGATACAGACAGCTATTACATGTGTTAATAAGTTCGAATACGCTGTATAACGCCTAAATACCACCTATAAAGGCTTCTTTAACTAATTGCGCTCCTCGTTTACCATCGTAATAACACGTATACCAAATTCGCTCGGTATATATTCCTAAGCCGGCAACTTCCTTAACGTGGATAAGAAAAACCTTACGGTGGTTAATTACGTCAACCGTAAGTACAGGCGCCTATAATGCTTAAGGTTAAGTTTATTAACGTCGGCCTTGAATTGAAGGCAATATTTACATTAAAGCAAATAATATTTAGGCGGACCTATTAACTGCAAATACTATCGTCATAATAGAGGTAAGAGATATTACATCTGTGGTAAAGTCAGCTGTTAGTCAACTAGTTACCCTCTCGCCGAGCGGAATAATAAAAAAGCAACGTACTACGTTTATTACCCTATTATTTCGGAATAAGATTATTTGGATCAGGTGGAAAATGTTAAAAGTAATAAACCAATTAACGTCGTGAATTATTTTAAGCAGATTAAATGGAATAAAAATACTTCTTTTAGCGAAATAGCCTAATAATTAGCCAAACATTCCTTTTATACCGTTTAGGTAGTAAAGACCCTTATCTTTACCCTAACTATACCCTTAACCCCTTATATATCTTTAACTTTTGCGATCGTTACGTGGATTACACATTTTAAGGTATTATACCAGACATTAAGGCGATAAGGTACTTAATAGGAGGTTATTCATAGTATATAACATTGCGAAGGGAAAGCACTATAGCTATTGAGATTAATAGTCGCGATGTTGTCAAGGCTAAAGTTGGCTTAAGCCAAAGCGAGAAACTATCTTTACTGGGAATAAAGGTAATTTAAACTATTGTAAAAGCGATTACATTCTACATCCTTAAATCTCTTACCCATTTCCTACTTTATTTAAAGGATATGAAAACTCTCGGCGTTATCGTTGACGTTAACGTAGAAGAGCTGGTTAAAAACAGCTAAAAGTTTCCACTCGCTTTTAAGTAGAGGTACTTATAGTTTTATTTTTAAGGTCCGGAAATAGTGGTATTAAACCTGACGAAGATGAAGATATGTTAACTACAATGACGTTTGAACTTCCTAGTTGTTAATAGACTGTACAAAGTCCTGAAGTTTATAAGATATAACAATATAGAATAACTTGCCTTAAAAGCTATTGAAAGACTTTACCACCACTGTCGAACGTATTCCTCAGCCCCTCAAAGATTTAAATTTACACCAAAAGACGATAATGACTTTAATTTTAATTTTTTTTTAATGTATTCTATTTAGATACTAAGCTTATTTTATACCTCATTAACTTTACAACCTTCTTTTTACGAAGTTAAATTTTTTAAGTTCTTATTGTCAAAGGATACGTAGAAAACGTTAAGGATATTATAAATCAACACGTATCTAGGTTTACCTAACGTCGTTGTCCACGATGCCGGTATTTACTTTACGGTATCAGAGTTTTATGAAGATATTAAGATAATAGGAATTTAGTACAAATAGGTACTTATGGAAGCTTACTAGAGTATTAGAAAAGTTGAAAGGGCATACCCCCTACTTCGCCAAGCGTAAAATATCCTTATACTAAAAATTGAAAGCTTTACGGATCCGGAGGCACGCCTATAGATAGTAGTAAAAGACCTTAATGACACCGTTGGCCTTAACGTCTTGGTTCTAACGCTACTGGTTTTGGGAGCGTACCTACGCCTGACGAGTGAATCTCCGCCCTCGGCAAGTACTTAAAAACATGTTGCGGCTTATAACAAAACTTTGAGGGAACTGGGAAGAAAATCGGCACGTCGCCAAGTTAATAACGCCCTCACCACTAAAAACGGGCCTATAATAATCGACGTGCTTGTTTTTCCACTGTAAAGTGAAGTTTTCGTGTGGCGGGAGCCGGGTAGATAGGAGGAGCCGTATAAAATATTAAGTATTGTAAACTCTAAAGTGGTTATTAAAACTATTAACGATTTTGTATCCTTTCGAACTACTTAGGCTAAGCCTTATATTAGGAGTATTAAAAATAAAGACCCTTAAGCCAAACAAGTAAAATAACCGAGCTAATATGACCTTCCCTAACCCGTTATTAATGAGCCAATAAAATGCCGCCGGCGTGGACGACTCCCGGAAAAAAGGGATATGAAAGAGGAGTAATATACACCGGACCGTATTTACAACACTACTTGGGTAAGTAAGAAAGAAAACTAAAACTTGATGGTAAAAATTAGGGTATAAGAGATTGTTAAGACTTTCGGTAAACCTTTTAAAAAAAGAAATAGGGTTGAAATCGATGATTTACCGACTCGAAATGTGGTACAATTTATGCCTAAAGCTAAATTTAACCTTTGAAATCCGAATTTTACGATCTTTAAGTCGAGGATTATCTATGAGGTTAAAGGTAAGACCATGGAGCGGCCATATAAAAAGTTACGGTTAATCGCTTAAGGATACGGCGATAAAGGTAAGGATTGAATCCTTACGTAGTCGCTAACGATTTAGAAGATTAACCAGCGCTTGGTGGTTGCCCTGGCAATAAGTTTGTTAGTTAAGATTAAGGGCAAGTTTACACTTAATAGCCGTGATATTACGCAAGCTTATATATAGTTAATAACGGATTTACAACGGATTGTACTGTTAAAACTGCCACAGGAACTCTACGTTATCTACCCACCGGAAACGGTAATACGGTATATTGAACCATTATATGGATTAGCTAAGGCAGGCGTCAATTAGTTTTTGACTTATTTATCGCATTTTAAGGCCCTACTGGCGATAAAGTCTTTAACATACGACCCGTACTTGTTGGTAACATAAGAAAGAGACTTCGGTATAGTAGGTATATAAACTAACGATACCATTTTGGTCGGAACGATTAGCTTTGTGATATAGAAACAGTACGCGATCGAAGACTTTAAGTTCTGGAATTATAAGTCAATAATGACGTTAAAGAAAAATAACTAACTTGACTTTAATAGATCGTTAATCCGTATATTTGGTATTGATACCGTTCTAAACTTCCGTTAAAAGAGCTAAGGCGTCATTTTTACCATAATCGATAAGATTAATAAGGCTAAGACTTAACGGTACTTGAAACAGACTGCACAGGGTAGTTATATTACTACCTTATGACAACCGGAAGCTTTATACGATCTATACATTACGATAAAAACATAAACACCAATAAAAAAAGACTTCAATCGACTAAATAAGAGGTTGGAGTGGAAGATGCCGAATCTGCAGCGCGGGATTAATATGGTGTTAATCGATCTTTTGAGGGCAAAACTAATAATCTTTATGGATAGTTCTTTTACAAATAATACCGATTTATCTTAACAGATTAGCTTTCTAATAACCCTCGTTAATGAAGATAAGCGGGAAGATCAATTTAATATTATCGGTAAAATAATTTACTAGACCTCTGTCAAGTGTAAGAGGATTACACGAAACGTACTGGTTTTAAAGGTCTACAGTATAATAACGGTTTTTAACATAGAAATGGCACTGTGGAAGACCCTTAACCATATTACTAGGCAGTTGCAGATTCCTCTTATTCTGGTAGTAGTTTGTACCGACTTAAGGAGCCCTTTCAAATACCTATTAAAGCTCGGAACCACTAGTGAAAAACGCTTGATAATCAACGTAATGGCAATCCGTAAAGCCTACAAAGAAAGGGAGGTTAGGAGTTCCGATAGATCGATAGCAAAGATAATCTTGTAAATGCCATGATAAAGGTTACACCAAACAAAGCACTGGAAAAGTTTGTAAATAGTAATAAACTGACCATACGTATCGAGAGCTATATAGATAGGCCGCCCAGAAAGCTCAAATTACGTAACGGCGGACAGGGATGTGCTGGCAAACTAAAAGATTGCCAAGGGATTGATATTAATTATGGTGATCCTTTTGAGTGTTACATTTCAAGTTGCGAAGGGTTGTGGCGAAAGAACTTTTTGTAAGAGTTGATAAACTTCAACCTTAGAGCGGCGGATCAATTAAGGTCAAATAAGGTCAATTTATATGCAATTAGGTTTAATGCAATATAGGAGTTGATTGAAATTGATAGAGGTATGGCTAGTTGACGAGGAGGTAATTTAATGGTAACCGGAAAAGATTAGTCAGCTATACCAACGTGCACGCATAAACTAAAAAGCCGTTAATGTTGGAATAATATTACATGCAGTGTAGTAGATCAACTTTACTTACAGTAAAGTTGACTGTACTACAAGTGTATTACTTTGCACAGACTTACCGCATTGGGTGTAAGTCGAGTACAGTACGCTACACTTCACTCTAGGGCACGGGCCAAGCACTTAGCCATACAAAATACAGTGTAGACCAGCTAGCGGTCTGCCAAACCTATAACAATACATCTACCATCTAACCACACAATACTACTGTTACTTCGACCAATCGAATCGACAACGTTGCAACGTCTAAAGCCTACCAATAATTTATTTATTTATTTATTTATTTATTTATTTATTTATTTATTTATTTATTTATTTATTTATTTATTCATTTATTTATTTATTTATTTATTTATTTCTTTATTTATCTATTTATTCATTTATTTATTTATTTATTCATTCATTTATTCACTTATTCACTTATAATCCGTTACCACCTTCACCAGCGCCCTGCTTGCTTAATGGTGCTTTCGGCTTCGACTTTACTTTAGATACCTTTAGCTGTTTACCGAAAACTCTTCTTGACACACCACCCACTTAGTAGTATACTCTATTTTGCGTTCTTTTATACTCTTTGGGTTTGCGGCCTATGGTAAAAAGGTGGTTGGGATTGTGAATATTTTCCCACTAAGTTGTAAAGTATACCTTTCTTATTGTTGCGGGCTTTTAACCAGAATATAAATGTTTTACAGGTTCTTTACTTTTTTAGGACCGCTATTAAATCTTCGATGCGAATAGGCGTCGAATGAAGCCTAAGATAGCCGCATAATATAGCTCCACCAAAGCTATAGTTTTCACGCCTTTTCAAGTTTCTAAATTGTAGGATACTTTAAGGTTTTAATTGGAAAGTTAGCTTAAGGTTTGATTCCTAGCTAAGGTTTTTACTTTTGTTACTTTTCTAAAAAGAACAAGGTTGTGAATATAGGGCGATGGACCTGTCTTTATCGGTATATTGGGTTGAAATCATTTTTCAAAATACCTTACTGTGGATATTATTATATATCTCTATAATTAATAAGCGGTCACGTTGCAAGTTGCACCTTTATAGAGTGTATGGTAACGTTCTACTCTACAAGGTGCATTCCTGCAAAGTGTATGATAGTGTGCCACTGCCTAGAAAGGGCATTTACAGAGTATACGGTAGAGTGCTACTGCCTAAAAGGGAGATTAGCAAAGTGTATGATAGAGTGTCACTGCTCGAGTCAGAGTTCAGAAGTTTTTACCTAAGGCGTAAACTCTCTAGATAACTCTTTTCCCTTGAATTTTACAACTTACTTTAATATATAGTACCAATTTCATATTTACTTTTTGAACGTCTTTAGTATAGTAAATTTTACCAACTCTAGTTAATACTCAATTCGGTTAACTACAAATATTTCAGGGGAAAATGAATTGAAGGTCAATACTTATAATGTGATATTATAACGGTTTCAATTGTCTTTACTTTAATATTACATTTTACAAAAATTATATGAAAGTGAATAAATATTGTAAAATAAAGTGATTTTCAAAAAAACACTTTAGTACGAAATTATTAACTCAATCAATACACTTTGTCTACTAAAAGATCCATTGTGTTATTATTAACTCGGTTGGTGCTTTAGACGTATCAGGATATTATTTAGAGAACGTTTTATCATATATTAAGTTACGTAAGCTAAAATCAACAAGGTTCAAAACCTTTTAATAAGATCTATCTGAATTAAATATATTAATTTAATTACTTACAAACTTCGGTAACGGCTGAGACATAATATTTTAACCGTTTACAAACTTTAAAACCGATCGAAATATAACTTTTAAAATATTCCTATAATTAATTTACCTTTAAAGACTAATAATTGAACCACTTACTAAAGGTACACTATATGTGAAACATAGTATTCGAAACGCCTACCAAACCTTATACACTATTTAAACTTTTACCTATATATATATACTCTCCCTATTTCCATTACTCTATTTGTCTTTCCTCGCCCCCTTTATACCGCATATTAAAAAAAATTACTTACAACGTTTTAATTTAATAATCACTCAATTAATATAGAGCCTATAGAGCGTTTAAGAGCTAATTTAAAACGTCTAACTAGCTTATAGTTATGCTTTACTTACATTTTTTTTAGTAGGGCTTTAGACGTTGCAACGTTGTCGATTCGATTGGTCAAAGTAATAGTAGTATTGCGTGATCAGGTAGTGGATGTATTGTTTTAGGTTTGGGAGACCGCTAGCCTGTTTATGCAGTAATTTGTATTGCTAATTGCTTAATTTGTGCACTAGTGTGAAGTGGGCGTATACTGTACTTGCTTTGCAGCTAATACAATAGGCTCGTACAAAATAATACACTATATTTGCAATCAGTATAGTTAATTTTACTGTAAGTAAAGTTGAACGACTGCATTGCAAATATTATTATTCCAACACTGGCGGCTTTTTTGTTCGTATACATATGTCAGTGTAGTTGACTAATATTTTCCGATGATTGTTAAACTGCGACTTCGTTAACTAGTCAGACAACTGTTAATTTCAATTGACCTTCATATCGAATTACACCTTATTATATGTAATTTTACCCTAAATACCGTTAGTTGCTCTACAACTCCAAAATGCGCCTTCATCGATTTATACGAAAAGTTCTTTCATTACAAACCTATGTAAGTAGTTGGTAGGGCCTTAGATCATTGCAACGTTGTCCATTCAAATCATGGTCAAAGTAACAGTAGTATTGCATTGGTCAAGTGGTGGATGTATTGTTCTAGGTTTGGCAGACCGCTAGCCGGTCCATGCAGTAATTTGTAGAGCCAATTGCTTGGCCTGTACCCTAGTCTGAATCGGGCACTCCATAATCAACAGACTTGCAGTCAGTACAGTCAACTTTACTATAAGTAAAGTTGACTAAATACAATGTAATTAACCTGCTAAAAATAGCAATCAATATGATTACAACATAAACCTTGATTTTAGCCATGTCAATCAATTAAGTTGCTATCGTTCGTCCCCTAACAATCTTTCAGTTTACAAATATATCTTTAGCCGCTGCCGTTAGGTAATTAAGCCTTTTTCAGCAGCTTATTAACGTAGCTTTCGATACATATAATTAATCTGTTACTATTTATAAACCTTTTAAGGGTGTTATTCAGCGATACCTTCGTTATAATATTAGCAAAATTGTCTTTGCCATTAATCTACCTGAATTCTTTCATCTTCCTCATGTCTTAGGCTTCGCGAAGTGCTATTACGTCGATTATTAGGCGTTTTTCACTAGTGTTCCGAACTTTAAAAGGCATTCAAATAAGATCTTCGATTAAGTACAAATTACCACTGAAATAAACAAATTCCTTAACTATCTAACAATAAGGTAAAGGGTTTTCCACAATATTATGCTTAAGTTAAATCTAACTATTATATCATAAACCTTGAAAATGAACATATTTCGTATAATCCTTTAATATTTAATAAAACTCTAGTAAATTAGGCTATCAATAATACTAACCTAGTCTTTTCGTTTGATTTTATTGAAGAAGGTTACGAAATATCCAATTTATAAAGATTCTTTAGTGTTATTTGTAAAAAATTTATCTGTAAATAGTATTAACTTAGTTTTCTACAGGTTAATTAAAACTATATTAATCTTTTGGTCCCAATTTCGTATTTGCTACTTAATCCTTTCATTAAACCAGTTAAAATAGATTCCTGTTAAATCTCATATTCATACCGCGATAATAAGGTTGTAAAAGGCCTTTCATTAATATAAGTTAGTAATATAGCTCCCACTGATATACTGTTTTAGGTACCGTTAAGCCTTGACCACGCTAATTTTATCGATTATAAACAATTTAGTACATTAACCCTTTTAATTAAAGCTAAAACCGATATTGACACCAAGTATACGGATGAAAAATCCATTAAAGTCAAGTTAATTATCTTTTGCCAACGTTGTAACCGGCTTGTAAATCTAAAATTTGAAGTTTTTAATCGCCTGATATTCCGATATTATAAAGACAGCCTTTTTAATAATAAAAGTATTATTAATTTATATACTCATGGGGTCAAAGTCGTTCCTTTACGTTATTAATAAATATGAGTCGCATATTGAAAACTTTATACCGAGCTATAATTGAAAGTACAACAAGTAAGTTAGAAATTAGAAAACGCTTGTTTTGGATATTCCGTTTAAATACTTAATATATTGTATTATTGTACCTAAAAGGTAATCAGTCCACAATTTTGGTAATAATTCCAGTAATATAATGTACTATAAATCCATTGCTAATTACGTATAGGTTTATGTTATATTTCGGCTATTAAACGTAAACTTTTCGTTTAAATAGTTAACAATTATGTAAGAATTCAGTTTTTGCCTTTATTACCTTATCTTTCAACGATTGGATGGAGTTTTTCGCACAGCCGTCACGTAATCTTACCCTTAACCTTGTAAATAATGTTCGACTTAAATATTGTAACATTTAAGTTTCAAAGTTTAGAATCGGTTTTCTGTATAAATTATACAACTCCTCGAATTAATAAGCCAATAATTTTGACTTTATCGTTTTTTTAAAAGGTTTGCCGAAAATTTTAATATTACTTTTTATTCGAATCTTTAATAATTAGTTTTCGTTACCCTTTTTTCTACTTATCTAAGTAATATTATAAATATGAGTCGGTGTATATTCCTCCTTTTTAATGTACCTTTTCTTTGGAGGTCGTTTATACCGGCGGCGTTCCATAGACTTATCGATAACAGGTAAAGAAGATTCGTATTAACTCGGTCGCTTGGCTTAAAATTCTTTATTTTTAGTAATCGTAGTGTAAATTGCCACTTGGTTAGTTTCAAAAAATACAGAATCGTCGATAATTTTAATAATTTTTCAAAATTAACGATACTTAAGGTCCTGTATAAGCCCTTCTATATACCTGACTCCCGCTATACGAAAACTTCACTTTATAACGGTAAAATAAGTACGTCGATCATTATAAAACCATTCCTAGTATTAAGGGTATTATTAACTTGGCAACGTGTAGATTACTTTCGCAGTTCCTTTAGTACTTCGCTGTAGGTTACAACTCACCTTTAGGTAGTTACTAATAATAGAAATTTACTCGTAAGGAATAGATACGCTTTAATGATCAGAAACGTTAACACTAAATTATTAAGGCCCACAGTAACGTTTAGGTCTTTTACCGCCATTCAAAAGCGTATTTCCGGATCCTTAAAGTTTACAATTTCTATTGTAAAAGTGTTATACGCTCAGCGAAGTAGGTTTTATACCCTTTTAATCTTTTTAATACTTTAGTAGGCCTTTACAAGCACCTATTTATATTGGATACCTTCTATCTTGGTGTTTTCCTAGAATTTCGCCGCCGCAAAATTGTTGTTAGTATTATGGACGACGATATTAGTGAGGCTTAGGTACGTGTTAATCTATAAAATCCTTAACGTTTCCTATATATTTTTTGCCGAAAGAGACTTTAAAAACTTGGCTTCGTAAAAGGAGGTTATAAATTTAACGACGTAAAACCCAGGCTTATTATCTAAATGAAACATATAAATAAAAACCTTATAATTAAAATATTTATCGTTTTTTAATGTAAACTTGAATTTTTCAAGGGTTTGAATATGTATTTGGCATTGGTAATAAAACGTTTGAATGGATTTTAGGGAAAAATATTCTTATATTTTTATACCATACGGGCTTTGGGACTTTATATAACTTATTAATGGCGAGGTAGTTTAAACGCCAGTATGATTAGCATATTTACGGCTTCTTTAGGTTTGATACTATTATTTTAGGGTTTTAAAAATAAAACTATAAGTACTCTTACTCAAAGGAAAAAGGAAACTTTTAGCCGTTTTCAACTAAATTATAAGAGTTGACGTTAACGTTAACGTTATGAGTTTTTAATCCTCAAAATAAAAGCAAAAGGGGTAAATAACTTGAATATATGGAATGTAATCGAGCTATCAACAGTTTAAATTACTTCTATAACTAGTAATGATAATTATTCGTCTGGTTATAAGTTCACTTTAACTTTAGCAGTATCGCAACAATTAATCTTAGTAATTATGATACTTTTC
This sequence comes from Anisogramma anomala, assembly GCA_038502455.1. NCBI lineage: Eukaryota > Fungi > Ascomycota > Sordariomycetes > Diaporthales > Gnomoniaceae > Anisogramma > Anisogramma anomala. The sequence goes on along the minus strand of JASMMZ010000010.1, from coordinate 12,206,720 downwards.
CTCCGTAATGTTACCTATTACGAATAGCGTCTTATTAAGTACTTGATTACCCCTATATCTGATATAATACCTTAAAACGTATAGTCCGCGTAAAGATCGCGAAGGTTAAAGATTTATAAAGGGTGAAAGGTTTAATTAGGGTAAAAGTAAAGGTTTTTACCACTTAGGCGATATAAAAAGGTGTGGTCAGCTAATTATTAAGATGCGTTGTGAGTAATATTTTTATTTTACTTAATTTGTTTAGGGGTATCATTACCGTTAATTAACCTACTGCCTACGAAGTTTTAAAATTAATTTAAGTAATCTTAACTGAAAGTAGTAAGATATTAGATGTGATACATTTCCCTTTTATCATTTAGCTCGTTGGGGGGATAACAAGTTAACTAATCGTTAGATTTACCACAAATTCAATAGCTTTTGCCATTATTATTATGATAGTGCTTACGGTTAGTAGGTCCACTTAAATCTTGGCCCTATCAACGCCAACTTAACTATTATCTTCAGGTTATAATCGATAGGCCAGATCTTAGGTGTTGAAAGTATCTGTAACCGTACTAACAGTCAACTCAATTAACTGGAGTAAAAAAAAAATTATGTTAGGGAAGTTGCTGGCTTATGGGTATATACTAAACAAGTTTGATATAAACGTTATTATAATTATAAGCGAAAACTGTAACTGGTTAAAAAAGTCTTCACAAGTAGAATTTAGGCGTTATAAGGCGTATTCAAATTCGTTAACACCCGTAACGGCTACATGTACCTATTCGCGAAGTTTATATTCGCTAAATTAGGATTTTCCGATTACTTCATAACACAGAAACAGCTTATTAAGCATCTGGTTTAGCATATTCCTTGGTATTTCCTCTTCATTCTTTTTTACTATCATTGTTATTTACCTCATAATAACTCAGTTTATGTGGTATTGGGTAAAGTGAACGTCGAATTCGAAATAACTTTATATGTTATCGTAAATTTCGCGAAAATAAGTTGTTTAAGTAAGGAAGGTTGGGTAAAAATCCCTCATGTGCCTTGTGAAGAATTTTGTAAATAATAAGTAAAAACTAAAAAATTAGAACCCTTACTTACCTACCTATATTTAAAAGGGGTATTATCTTTGTATTAAAAAGGCTATAAAGATTTCCGTCGTGAATTTTTACGTAGTTTTAAATCTGGATGAAATCTGTAAAAATTTGTAATTGATGTTAATTATTTTAATAGGTTTTGAGGAAATATCGCAATAGTTATCCCAGTTTTTATTGGTGTTTGCTGTCAGTTTAAGCTTTAAAGCCTCCGAAATACGGTATTCAAGGTAATTATTAATCGTCTAGGCCGAGGGGTAATATCTTGTAGTAGGATCTATAGTGGGTTCGCGCGTGTAGGCAAACCTGTCATAGAAAGGGTTTTAAGGAACTTGACAATTGAAAGCATAGAGTGGGGGGGGTAAAGCCTTAAAGATTTTAAGGGACTTGATGATTTTGCTGAATTGATTGGTGTAAAGCGTTAATGTCAATACCTTTGGCCGCATTAGCGGCTGCTACTTTACGTGTTTTGCCGCCGCTAAAAGCGTAATCAATATTTTCGCATAAAAGTGTTAAGCTCCTAAGCAAGTTAACAGGTTCCTTATCATTAACGCGTAAAAAGGAACGAATTGGTTAAAGGTAAAAAGGAGGTCTCTGAGATCGTGTGTAAGGGTGTTAAGGTTTTTTAATATCTTTTCCTTTAAGACGTGAGTCTTAAGGGCATTTCTTAAGCTAAGTAAGGTCGAAAAAAGTTTGTGCTAACTTTATAACACCCTATACTGAAACTTAAATTCCTCGTTCATCCAATTTTGACTTAAGCCTCGACTTAACTCCTTTTTAAATTACCTTTTACATGTCAAAGGTCTAATTGTCGAAGAAGTTACGATATTTTCGAAAGGTTCAGTTAGCGTCTTAACCGTTATCATATTCGATGATGTAATATACAATAAAATTAGTAAGGTTCTTTTCCGTTAAGTCTTTATAAATATCGTACACCTAAAGGTCTTTGTTGTAATACTTAGTAAAAGGAGTTCTAAGGGCCTCAATTGCTTCTTTCATAACAGGGTCGGTAATAGCTTTAAAGTAAACGATAGCGGTAGTTATCTTGAGGTTTTGGTCTTTGTAGAACTTGTTAAAATTGTAGAGCGAGGGACTTGACAATTTTAGGTGTAGGGACTTTCTGTTTTGGAGTAAAGTCGCATGAGGATTCGGTGACTTGGCTTTAAATTGCGCGACGTAGCTTTCTTAGCTCAACTTGGTGTTTTTTGGTATTTTCGCTTAAGTTATCGGTCTTAAAGGTTGAATTGGCGTAGGGGTAGTGAAAAAAGTAAAGTAAGGGTCAAGGTTTGGTGTAGAGGATAATGTCAAAGATCATTTGTTATTGGTAAAGAGTAAAGGTTAAAAGTTGTAAGCTGTGAGACTTAGTCTTTTTTACAGTAGTAGCACCCATAGTAGTATTAACTTAGCCGTTTGCTAACTTTATAATTTAAGACTTTTAGCGGTTTTCCAACTTGCCGATTTGAGACTTTTAGCGATTAATGTCAACGCTCTTTAAGAAAGATCTGGTAAATATTTCTTACTGTTTTCATTAGAAATACCTTCGTTTACTTCTAGATTGCCGTTACAGACTAACGTAACCTAAAAATCGTCTCTGTTTTCCTGCCGTTGTAAACTAGCGTAGTACTAATAAAAGCTCTTCGTAAAATTCCTTTCTTTACCCTAGTGGCTATTTGTTTCCTTAAAGCGTAACCGAAAAGTAGCTTCTTCTTCTATTTAGCTGATCTGTGCTTTACCTAATAAGTTTTGATTAGTGTTGGAAAGACTTTAGACGTTTCAACTTTGTCTATTCTATTGGTCGAAGTAACAGTAGTATTGCGTAGTTAGGTGGTAGATGTATTATTCTAGGTTTGGCAGACCACTAGCTGGTTTGCGCAGTAATTTTTATGGCCAATTGCTTGGCCCGTACCCTAGTGTGAAGTGGGTGCATACTGTACTTGTATGCAGCCAATATAGTAGGCCCGCACAAAACAATACACTGTACTTGCAGTTAGTATATTCAACTTTAATGTAAGTAAAGTTGACCTACTGTACTGTAAATACTACTATTCCAGCATTTTTTTAAAAAATATTATTTATATTAACATACTGTAAACGTTTTACTTTCAACATTTTATGATACTTTCTTTGTGTTTATGTACACAATACACGTATTCATTTAGACCGTATGTCTTTAAATAATATATTTCAAACGCACTCGAATCTCATTTACTACATAAAATCAACTTTTATACTATTTCAATATTTCCGGTAGACGTAAAAACCTGATTTCCAAACGTTTGAATACACTTTATACTTTAATAATTATAATTTTGGTGTTAATAAGCCAGGAAAAAGCAAAAGAATACTTTAACCTGTTAATAGAATATATAGGAACTAGGAAAACCGTTTCAAAAAAAAAATCTAAGACTATAAGATAACGTTATCGACGTACTAGTTAAGCATTTGGATGCTTATACGGTAAATACGCATATTATAATCGGTATTTTTCGCTTTTGGGAAGAAAAAAAACCAGGGACTTGATATATTGGACAATTTCCGTAAGAGAACTTTTAACTAGACGATAGGAATATAATATATGGTGTTTATTTGAATTTCCAAAGTTTTACGGATATAATTACGAAACGTAAGTGTCTATACTTTAAGAGGTAGGCATGTTCGTTTTATGAAATCCCTATTCAATACGATTCGACTTACCAATTTACTTAATTAATAGGATAAAAACTTGTATTAAAAACACTATGTAAAAGGGTATTACTTGAAGGAATACAATAAACAGGTTGCGAAAAATATACTAATAAAACTTCAACGTAAAAATACTACATAAATATAAAGTATAGGATATTCCGACGATATATACGCACTTAAATAAGGTATATGAAGCTTAAGAAAAAAGAGTAACGACTACGAATATTATCTATTACGTGAGTATAACAAATACTCACCCCTATAAATACGTTGAAAAAGATGGAAAAAACTAAACCACTTTCCAAATATAATTAACACCCCTTCCGGCTAAAGACAACGATCCAAAGAACGGAAAGGATACTGCTAGAGAAAAAAATAAGCGGCGTAAAACAATAATACAAGCTTTACAGACTAATACACACTAATTATACCCCTTACAAAAACCTACCACCATATCATTTTACTACTAGTAAACATAACTTTTGAAAAAATACCAATTTTGTTCAGTTATAAGATAAGGACGAGAGTTATAGTAACGAATTATACGATGTATTCAATAATAAAATCCATATAATGTTAAACACTTATACAAACCTTAATATTGAACCATTGAAATTTTATGTAATTTTACCATGTATACTAATTATTTAAGTTCAAAATTTATATATATACATTATTATATGTTGGTAAACAAATTTACAAAGTATTATAATGACTTCAAAATACACTTTAATATAGAAATAAACTACGAACTTTACGACAGAGATTAGACGGGTATTACTTGGAAATCCGAAGGAAACCAATATTAAAACGCTTACAAAACCTTATATAAAGTGTTTGCCACTTTATTAACGAAGTTACGAATATTTTAGGCGGTGTTTAAGCTAAAATACAAAGTAGATAATCTATTTATTTAAATAGTTGCAAAAGCGTATCGCAGAAAGTTTAAACTTTAATTTTACTTTGTTTAAATAAATAATAAAAACTTGGAGTGTTGGTACGCCTTTATCGTCGCAACGTAGTCAATTCATATTACTGTGGTCGAAGTAACTAGTGCTGCATTGATATTATTGATTGAGATATGTTGGTTTTAAGTTTGGCAGACCACTAGCTGGTCTCTACACTAATTTATATGGTCAAACGTTTTGGTCTGTACCTCGCTTTAAAGTAGGAACCTACTATACTGCACTTACAGTGTATTCTATTAAAATCCCATAAATTACAATCAATTTGCAATATATACAATTAACTTTACTATAAGTAAAGTTGACTTAGCTATATTGCATTTGACTTCTACTCCAACACTGGCGGCTTTTTGTTTTGTGTTTATACGCTAACGTGACTTGCCATCAATTAGTAGAAACCTTTGAAATCCCTCCTTAATTTATAATCTGGACCCCTGTCAATTCCGAATTATCTGTATTAAAAAAAACCTTAATTACGACCCATTATGGCTGTTTTTTTTATCTTTTCGAGGCTTTCGTTTTTAAATTACCGTATACATATTTTTCGCCAAAAACTTGTATAAATCATGTATGTCATTAATTACGTACCTTTCATGAGTAATTTAAATTACTATCATCTCCACTTTTACCATCGTTGCTATCCACTTTACTACCTTGGTAGTCTTCTAATTTTCTATGGCCACCCTATTCCTTCACTTTACGTACCGGGCGGTCCACGTAGCCTTCGATTCGTATTGATAACGTATTACTATTTACAAGCCTTTACAGGGCTCCATTAGTCGTGGGTTTAGTTATAGCGTTAGTGGAGTTGTTTCTACCGTTAATTCACTTAAATTATCGATTTCGCGGGTTTTGTATACCTCCCTTAAAGCTATTAAGTTCATAATTAGACTTTTTTCTATTAGTCGTACCTAACTTGAACAAACATTCGTAAAGGCTCCGGAAATTAATGTACACTACTACAAATATCGGAAATCATCCCAGCTGTTGAGTAATAATATTTGATGTACCATTAATTATCATGCCGATATTAAATCCTGCCATTATTCTGTATTCCTTGAAAATTAGTACGCTTCGAGTTACACGTTTATATTGAACGAATATCCAATATATAATGTTTTCGGTAATTGTAAATTTCCCTTTAAATCTTTCCTCGTTAACGAGCATCATTAGGAAGCCGATTTGCGATGTAAAGTCAGTATTGTTAGTAAATAACCCGTCCATTAAAATTATCAACTTCACCTTCATCAAATCTATGAAAACTATATTAATCCCTTTTCCATGTAATTTAATTACCACTCAATCCATTTATTTAACCTGTTAAAATTCTCTTATTATAGATTATGTACCTATACCATAATAAAAAGGTCATGCGATACTTCCAGTTAACAAAACGTAGCGATATAGGCTGCATGTGCCCTTTACTTTATGTATCTTTGTAACCTTTCCCCGTCGGCTTTATCGATAATCGTCAGGTTTATAGCTTACCCTTTTTAACGTAAGTTAATACAAGTGACTTTTTCAGCCTTAACATTATAAATACATATTAACAATATATTAAAATCTATTTATGTACCTTTAGCCAACGTTTTAATCGGCTTACATTACCAAAGGCCTAATTTTTCGATAATACGCTATTCCGCCGCCACAAATTCAACATTTCTAAAGAAAAGGGTATCGTTAATTTATATGCTAATGATATCAAAGTCTTTACTTTTTGTAATTAACAAGCAATAACAAAATGTTAAAGTCCTTATACCTAGCCTATTTTTTAGGTACGCTCAACACATTTAAAAACAGTGTACGCTTACCTCGATTAATACATATGAAAACTTAATATAGCATATCACCGTACTAGTCGGAAACTTATCCTTTATTTTTTTTTCGGTAACTAAAATAATACAATTCGCTGTAAATTAATGGTAGATTACGTATATATTGACGTAATATCCCGACCATGAAGTATAAATTGACCCTTTTCACCAGTAGTTAAAGTAGTAACGATTGCGATGATCAAACTCTATTTAATACTTCAAAATTATAAGCGATTAAGTAATGATTAAAATTTTGCCTTCATTATCGTATCCTTAAATGATTAGCCGTAATTTCTCGTACGGCCGCTCCGTAGTTTTTTTTATTGACCTCGTAAGCCCTGCTCGACCTAAAGATAGTAATGTTTTTGCATTTAAATTAAATTAACGACACAAATTATATAACACCTTGTAAAAAAAGATCTTTAATTTCTACTTAGTCGTTTTCTTCAAATAGCTTGCCCGGTATATTAATAATGCTTTCTACACGTAGCTTAAAAGCAAGTATTCCGTTAAACTTTTCTTTTTAAAACTATGGATATTATTATATATCACTATAGTTAGTATATTTAGATAACAGTGCATCATGCTGTTAGGTGCACTCCTGCAGTATGTAGAATAACGTGGCACGCTATAGGCTGCACTTTTGCAAAGTGCATGACAAATGTAACATACTGCAAATTTTACTTTCAGAGTTCATCATGCGTGGCGCGGTCTAGAAGGGACGTTCGCAGAGTAGCACGCTTTAGGTAAGAGCTTATAAGCTCTCACCTGTAGCATGCACTTTCTGAATGCCTTTTCTTAATTATACATCTTTATTACTACAATATCAATATTTACAATTACTTTTTTACTCTTTTACGTTTACGTAAATAAGCAAAGACTTTACTAATATCGATTAGTAGTAGACTAGATCGACTATAAATAGCCTAGGAAATAAAATCCAAACCAAAGTTAAATACTTATATCGGGATATTATAGTGGTTCCAGTTGTTTATTTTTTAACATTACGCCTTATAAGAATTATATGGGGGCGTATAACTACGCGGGAACACCGTTAAACCCCTAAACGTAGTAAATTTATAAGATTTGGAATAACTTTTAAAAAGACCACTTTAGTACTCTATTATTAACCAGTTAGTGCCCTATCTATTAAAAGTCCCGTTATGTTAACCATCAACTCATTTTGGCTCTTTAAACGTACCTGGGCACTTTTTAAAAAGCATTTTATTAGGTATTAGGCTATGTGAGCTAGAATCACCAATTTTTGAAACCCTTTGTTAGGACCCGTTCAACCCGAATAAAGCATTTAGACCGTTTACAAAACCTAAAAGCGGCTAAGATGCAATGTCTAAACCGCTTAAGAAACTTAAAATCGGTTATAACATAGTACTTAAACCGCTCGCAAATAACGAAGAGGCTATAAATACGACATCCTAACCACCCACCAAGCAGCGATTCGTATTTTACACATACACATACCTTTTCATATTTCCCTTCTCCCTCTATTTTACCTATTACCTCTTTCATCTCCCTGTACTTACTTTACATCGCCTATTTTAATTTTACAACGTTTGAGTTTTCTTTTAGATACTTAGCTAGTATAGTCCTTACTAAGCGCTATAAGGACGCTTAACTAGCCTATAGTCACGCCCTATTTACGGCTTATTTGGATTTTATTTGTGTTGGTAAGCGTTAAAAATCTTGCTTTAACCACTATGTTACACTTTATTTGCTTGTTATTCATGTATGTATTTTGTTTCGTTTTAATTTACCGTTTATACCACTATTTGCTATAGCCTAGTATATAATAGACTTAGCTGATTTTAGAAGATGTATAGACTTTTTTTTGAAGTGGAATATCATATCAAAAATAATTTTGAATTTTATTAATTTAAATTTCCCAAACGATGAAATATAGGTGCTAATAGTAAGTTTTAACCTTTTACGTGCAAATACGTACATTAGTTAGGTTTTTTATTAGTATTTCAATGTACGTATTCAGGGTCTTCATTTTTCTAGTTTTGATTTATTTTATGGTTTTTAATATGATTTTCGAGTGTGGACGTTAGTAATATAAGAAACGATGGATACTTTTTAAGGGGATTATATAAAGTGTTACGTGACTGAGACCTTAATACAGTTAACTGTTATCGAGTTACAAAAGTATTGTTTATTATAAGTATTGATAGGGCCATAGATTGTTGCAACGTTGTCGATTCGAATTGTGGTCGAAGTAACAGTAGTATTGCATTGTTCAGGTGGTGGATGTATTATTCTAGGTTTGGCAGATCGCTAGCTGGTCTGCGTAGTAATTTGTATGTTCAATTGCTTATCCCATGCCCTAGTGTGAAGTGAAGCGTACTACACCCAACTTATACTCAATACAGTAAGTTTGCACAAACAATACACTCATTTTGCAGTTAGTATAGTCAACTTTACTGAAATTAAAGTTGACCTACTGCACTGCACATAGTACTATTCCAACAATAAGCTAATTTTATAAAGTACTAGTTTTAAAAGGTAAAAAGAGATGGATTTCCTGGCTTTACATTCTAAAGGCAAAAAAGAGGAAGAAATCTTCATATACTTATTAAAATGTATTAAAAGACTCAACCGGTACTCGAATTCCAAAAAAAAAGGCTTATAAGTAAAAAAAGGCCTGGAAATACAATTTGAACCATAACTTTAAGAAAATAATGTGCCGAAAATACTATCCACCGCGTACCTTTCGAAAAAAAAGAGCCTAAATACATTATTTAGGTTAGAAATCCAAAGGAAAGTAAAGCCGAATATAAAGTTTGAGCCGCAGCCTCAAGAAAATAAAGGCCTGTAAGAAAGGATAAGGCAAAACGCGTACTTAGACAGGCGCTTTTAAAAGGAGAAACGGCCTAAATCGTTATTCGGTATGCGAATCCAATGGATGAAAGGCTGAAATATATAATCTAGATCGTACCTTTAATAAAAGGAAGGACTAAACGCGTATTTTACGCGCCTTTATGAGGGGGAAGGGCTAAAACAATTCTTGGAAACATTAAATTAAAAAACGAAGGTTTAAATACGTAATTCATATCGCAATCTTATATAAGGAAGGTTTAAATATTAAATACGGGTTATACCCAGAAGGAAATAAAAACCTAGATATACAGTTGAAGTCATACTTTTAAAGAAAGAAAGGCCTAAATACATAGCCTAAGCCGTATTTTTAAGAAACAAAAGACCCAAACATATAGTTTAGACTATATATTTAAACATATGATTCAAGCTGTAGCCTTACTAAAAAAATGTTTATAAAAGACGAAGGTGAAAGTACGAAATATATCACTTAATCTTATAAGGGTAAAAACCAAAATACGATATTTGGCACCAGATAAGGGTGGCAAGGGTTAAACGCGAATTTATAAACGCGTTTTGAAAGGGGAAAAGATCATAAATGTTGTTAAAAGCGCGGGATTAAAAAAATAAAGGCTTAAATATATAATCCAAGCCACATCCTTAAGAAAATAAAGGGTTAAACACTTATTTCATTACGTTATTTTTTTTTTTAAAAAAAAAAGAAAACCAGTATTTAAATCTTAATGAACTTAGATACATGATCCAAACCGTACCTTTTAAACGAGGGAAGATTAAACATATATTTTAAAGGGGGTTCTATTTTGGAAAGAAAGTTTATAAATGTTATTAAAAACGCAAAATTTAAAGAAATTTTTAATTCATTATTCGGGTCATAGGTTTAGAAATAGCCTAGATATTCAATTCGGGCTATAAGTTTAAAAAAAGAGGTCTAGGTACAAAATTAGAGCCGTATCTTTAAGCAGGAAAATGTCACAGGCTAGTACTTAGCTAGTATTACCAGAGATCCAACCCTGGTAGTTCTACACTCTCCTGCGATGCTCTAGATTAGGAAGGAAGCCGCTTGAATACACGCTTTCACACGTCACGTGACTGGAGGAAGGAGAGAAGGGGGTGGGTTACACCATCTTAGCTCTATAGCTGCTCCCTAGCAGAGACTTCTCTTTCCCTTCTTCATCGAGGTATATAGATAGAATACAACTATTTTATGTGACAGCTTCGGCCTTAACCCCTTTATAAAAAAACCTTGATATATTTCCGACGGTGTTTTAATTATTTTTAAAGGTTATAGCTTAAGGCTTTGTCTTTATCCTCTTACTTACCGAATCTAAACCCCCAGGTCCTAAAATAATTCCTTAACGTACGCGTTAAATAGTAACTTTAAAGCGTTTTAGCCACTTAATACGATTACCTTACGGTTTATCACTAATATTTTACCGACGCTTTACGTGTAAAACTTATCGAATGAGACTAAGCTATTCAGAAACACGTTTTATATCTAAAATAACTAAGTACCGACGTATTAAACGCTTTGGCGAATATAATCTAATAGCTCGAAGTTGTTAGTACGGTTACATTCTTGGTTTAATTTCCCCCTTAAAAGGTTTCCCTCATATACGTTACGAACGACATTATTATTCAGCTTCTTTTTATCGGGGACCGCGTTAACTCCCCAAACAACAACTATTTAAACTCCTTTAACTCTGACGACGATATTGGCGCCCTTTTAAATGGATATTAACGACCTAAAAGTAAGCCTTTAAACTAACTGGTTAAGTTTTCTGATGTTAAATTATAATTCCCTATATTAAAGGCGACGATAATACGTAAATTACGTCGAAATCAGAAATTTATCGGTATTGAAACATTACTTTTAACTTATTTTCTAATAATTAAAAGATCTCGCAAGGACTGTTATAAAAAACTATTATGCCTACGAAGACGACAGCGGTACTAACAACTCTGACGTCTTTATAGCTATGCTCCGCGTTTACTATAACGACCTTAACGCAGTTAAAATAACTATTATTCGGCTTACAAAAATAAAGTACAAAGCTTACAAACGATTTTACTTTTTTTTACGTTTAAAAAGCCTTACTCGTGAAAGTTGGCGATATAACTTAGGAATTCGCCACTAAACTCGTCATCTTAAAATTTTTTATTAATGATGCATTTGCTAATACGTTACTCCCCCTTAATATACCCGAAAATAACAATGAATAGGTCGCCCGCATTCAACTTATCTACGAACGCCTTTATAATCTCCGTATTTGTTACGGCGATATTAATATTATTATTATTAGGGGCGTTTTCCGTAGTGGGAATAACGACAGTGACGCGCCCGTTCGGGATAGTTAGGGAGATTTTATTATAACTAGCGTAAACTCCTTTCGAGCCGCTTATAAGCGGCGCGCCACCTAGGTTAACCACTTGAATCTTTCTCGCCACAAAGACTTCGGGTTACTTACGTTACGGCATAAACAGCTACTATATTCGTACCTGCCCGTAAGATACGGCGTAACACCCGAACGACTTTAATGTTAAAGCTGTTATAAAAATCTATCTTATTTCGACTAAGGATTTTATAGAATTCGAGGAGGGAAGAACGTAACTCCTATATATAGTCGCGTATAAAAGTTAGTAGGACTTTAATTCAACTCGATAACTCCATCCTAACTTTTGAATAGTTTTCTATTTATAGTAAATTTGCTTCATAATTACATTCGTTTCATTTACGCTTTAGTTAATATAAGTTATAAATATTATAGCGTTACAAATAAACAACTTAATGATTGTTTAAAAACATCACGCTTTTTTATTCCACTACAATAATTCGGTAAATCTATGTTTTACGTACCCGGTTTTCCCTTATAATTTATTTTCTTTATAACCTTTTTAAATACCGACATCTGTTGGAATTGTATTACATGCAGTGCAATAGGTCAACTTTACTTACAGTGAAGCTGACTATACTATACTGCAAGTTGAGTGTATTGCTTTATGTAGACTTAACTTATTGGGTTTAAGTCGAGTATAGTACGCTTCACTTCACTCTAGGGCACAGGCCAAGTAATTGACCATACAAATTACAGTGTAGACCAGCTAGTGGTCTGCCAAACCTAAAAAAAATCATACACTATCTGACCACGTAATACTACTGTTACCTCGACCAATCGAATCGATAACATTGTAACGTTTAAGGTCTACAAACACTAATCAGTGCTTGCCTACTAGGTTAAACACAGATAAGCTAAGTAAAAGAAAAAAAACTACTTTCCGGTTACGTTCTACGGTTACAGCGGCTAAGATAAAGGAAATATTCTTACGAAAGGCCTTTATTAGTACTATATAAGTCCCAAAACGGCAGGAAAACAGAAAATACTTCTGGGTTATATCAGTCTCATAACGGTAATCTAAAAGTTAGCAACGATATCGCTATCGACAACACCAAAAAATATTCATTAATCCTTCTTAAAAAGAGTTAAGGTTAACCGCTAAAAATCTCAAACGATAAGTTGAAAAAAGGCCAGGTCAATATTATTATAGGTGCTACTACTGAAAAAACGAATAAGTCCTTACGCCAAATAACAAAACAACCATCGCTCTTAACCTACACCAATAACGACCTCCAACCTCACCTACTACATCAAACTTTTATTCTTACTTTATTACTTTCATTCCCTTCATTACCTCGATTGTTAAGTTCGCTACTTTAAGCAAAAACACCAAGAATCACCAAGCCACGCTACGAAAGCTACGTCGCGCGACCTCAAGTCAAACCACCAAGTTTTTACTCCAAAACCACTAAGTTTTACATCACCATAAACCTCGAGATAACACCTACCCCGAAGATTTAAAGGGGGATCAACTCCCTCGGAACTACCTTTACCAAGTTTTAAGACGAAAACATTTAGGCGCTGAATGTTAACGAAGGATTAACGGAAAAACACCTTACAAACTTTAATATATATTACATTATCGAGTATAGCAATATTGAAAACCCTAACCTCGCTTTTAGCAAATTCTGTAACCTTTTTGGCGACTAAACTATTAACATATAAAACTTATTTTCAAAAGGGGTTAAGTTAAAGGTTATGACCGAACTCAAACAGCAAGAAGTCTATATACTATTAAAGGATATTACGCAGTTGATACAAAAACTTGTCGACTTACACAGTTTTAAAAACTCTCTTAAAACCCTAATCCTTAAGACTCTTAAAGAAAAGGGAAAAACGTTAAGGGATCCCAACGTCTACATACACCTTTCAGAGGACCCACAAACTACCCTTAGCTAAGTTTATCCTTTTTATGCGCTAACAATAAAAAACCTATTAACCTACTCGTCAGTTCAATACCACTACGTAATAACGCATAATACGCCTTTAGTGATGGCAAAACGCATAAAGTAACAGCTGCTAACGCGGTCAAAGGAATTAACGTTAGTGTTTTTCACTAGTCAATTGAACAAAGTCGTTAGGCTTCTCAAGACCTTTAAGGACCCATCAATCCTTATCACTACAATCGAAAAATACCTTAAAATCTCCCTCCCTTCAGACTTGCCTACGTACGTAAGCCGACTATAAGCTCTACTATAAAACTTTCCATGTCGGGTTAGGCGACTGGAAATTACCTTTAATACCGTATCTTGAAATATTTAAGATTTAAGCCGTTGAAAAACACTAACCAATCCAGTAATAACTATTGAGACCTTCCTATAAAACCTTGTAAAATAGTTAATATTAATTATAAGTCAATGATGGACTTCGTTAAGATTAAAAATAATACAAAAAAGTATAACGAAAAGCCTTATAACTATTTCAATACTAAGATAATGCTTTTCCTAAATATTCATAAATAGATAGAGGTTCCACCTTTTGGTTTTCACTTACTATTCCCCGGAATCCATATAGGTTACGTTAAAGATTACTACTTAACCTTCCTTACGAATACTACCACATTCCGTGAGATATACGATGGTATAAGAGGCACTTCGAATATAACGTTCACCTTATATAATACCATACAAATTAGGCTATTACAAGGTAAACTATAATTATGGTAAAGAAAAAAGAGGGAAATTATTAATAGATGTTTTTAATTAAATACTAAATAAATGGATAATATGTTAAAAAGTAATGTAAAAGGCTTAAGCTAGCGAAGATACACCTCGCAAAAAGGTATGGGCAGTTATTACGGGCATTAATAAATACAAATATGTCTTATAACACCTAAATGCTATTTGTAAAGGTTTTTTTAGCTAGTTATGTTTTTCGCTTATTACTGTAATGGCACATATACCAAACTCGTTCGGTATATATTCCTAAGCCGGTAACTTCCTTTACGTAGATAAGGAAAACCTTACGATGGTTAATTTCGTCGACCGTAAGTACAAGCGCCTATATCGCCTAAGGTTAAGTTTATTAACAATGGCTCCAAATTGAAAGAAAAACCTACGCTAACGTTAATAAGATTTAGGCGAACCTGTTAACCGTAAGTATTATCGTCGTAATAGTGGTAAAAGATATTATATTTATAGTAAAGCCGGCTATTGGTTAACCCATTACCCCCCCACCAAACGTATTAATAGGAAAGCAATGTACTACGTCCAATACCTTATTACTTCAAAATAAAATTACTTAAACCAGGTTGTAAATGTTAAAGGCAATAAGCTAATTAACATTACTAACGCTTTTAAGAAAATTAAGTGATACGAAAATATTACTTTTAATACGATAACCTAACAATTTACCAACTATACTTTTTTATACTGTTTAAGTAGTAAAAACACTTACCTTTACCCTAACTATACCCCTAACCCCTTATATACTATTAACCTTCGCGATTATTATGCGGATCATACGTTTTAAGGTATTATGTTAGATATTAGAGCAGTGAAGTACTTAATAGGAAGCTATTCGTAGTATATAGGATGACAGAGGGAAAGTACTATAGCTATTAAGATTAATCGTCACGATGCTAATAAGGTTAAAGTTAGCTTTAGCCTAAGCGAAAAACTATCGTTACTAGGAATATCGGTAGTTCGAACTATTATAAGAGCGATTACGTTTTATATCCTTAAGTTACCTACCTCTTTTCTACTTTTCTTAAAGAATATAAAAACTTTCAACGTTAACGTTAACGTTAACGTAGACGAACTGGTTAAAAACCACTAAAGGTTTCCACTTGCTTTTACATAAGGGTATTTATAGTTTTATCTTTAAGGCACAGAAACAATAGTATTAAACTTTAAGGAGCCGAAATTACGTTAACTATACCAACATTTTAACCACCTAGTTATTAATGGGCAATATAAAGTCATAAAGTCCGTAAGGTATAACAATGTGGAATATTTTTCTTTAAAAACTATGAAAAAGCTTTACTACTACTGCTAAACATGTATATGAACCCTTCGGAAATTTAATTTTACATCAAAAAACAATAAGGACTTTAATTATAAAATCTTTATTAATGTATTTTACTTAGATAATAAGGTTCTCCTTTACGTCATTAACTCTGTAATCCTTTTTTACGAAGCTAAGTTTTCAAAGTCCCTTTCGGCAAAAGATATGTGAAAAACGTTAAAGATATTGTAAATTAATACGTCTCTGGGTCTACCTAACGTTATCGTCCATGATACCGGTACTAACTTTACGGTAGCGGAGTTTTAGGAAAATGTTTAAATAATAGGTATTTAGTGTGAACAGGTACCTATAAAAGTTTATTCAAGTATTAGAAAGGTTAAAAGGGTATACACCTTACTTTGACGAACGTATAGTATCCTTAAATTGAAAATTAGGAGTTTTAAGGATATAGAGGTACGCCTATAGATAGTAGTAAAGGGCTTGAACGATATTATAGGCCCTAATGACCTGATACCAACGTTGTTGGTCTTTAAAACGTACCTACGCCTAACGAGTGAATCTCCGCCTTCGACAAGTACTTAAAAACGTATTGTGACTTATAGCAAATCTTTAAGAAAATTGCAAAGGGAATCGGCATGCCGTTAAGTTGATGATATCATAACTATTAGAAATGGGTTTATCATAATCTATGTATTTACTTTCTTATTGTAAAGTAAAGTCCTCGTATAACGAAAGCCGGACGAATTGAAGGGGCTGTATAAAATATTAAATATCGTAAATTTTAAAGTACTTATTGAAATTACTAATAATCCTGTGGTTTTTCGAATTACTTAGGTTAAGCTATATATTAGGGCTATTAACGATAAATACACTAAAGTTAAACAACAGAGTTAATATAACCCTTTTTCATTCGTTATTGATAAGCTAATGAAACGTCGCCGGTACGGACAACCCCGGAAGAAAAAGAATATTAAAAAGGAGGAATATATACAGGGCCGCATTTACAATATTACTTGGAGAAAAAAAAAAATCTTGGTTATAAAATATAAGGCATAAGAAATTACTAAAACTTTCGGAAAACCTTTTAAGGAAAACGATGAGGTCGAAATCGACGGTTTCTTAATTCGAGGTATAATACAATTTATGCCGAAAGCTAACTTAAACCTTCAAGTTTCGAATTTTACGATTTTAAAGTCGAGGATTATTTACGAGGTTAAAAACAAGATTACGGGACGGCCGTTTGAAAAGTCACGACTAATCGCTTAAAGATACGACGATAAAAGTAAAAACTAAATCTTGATGTAGTCATTAACAATTTAGAAAATCAATTAGCGTTTAGTAGTTGCTTTAACGACAAGTTTATTAACCAGGTATAAAAGTAAGTTTATACTTAAAAGCTGCAATATTACGTAAACCTATATATGATTAATGACGGTCCTGTAAAAAATTATATTACTAAAACTACCGTAAAAACTCTGTGTCATCTACTTATTAGGAACGGTAATACAGTATATCAAACTATTATATAAATTAGTTAAAACAAGTGTTTACTGGTTTTTAACCTATTAATCGAATTTTAAGTCACAGTTAACGATAAAGTCTTTAACATAAGATCCTTAATTTTTAGTAATGTAAAAGAAAAACTTTGGTATAATAGGTATGCAAATTGATGACACCCTTTTCGTCGAAACAGCTAGCATGATGACATTAAAACAATAAGCGATCGAGGATTTTAAGTTTTAAAATTAGAAGCCGGTAATAATGTTAACGGAAAATAACCAACTTAACTTTAATAAATTGTTAATCCGTATATTTGATATCAATACCGGCCTAAGTATCCACTAAAAGGTTAAATGCGTTATTTTCGCTGTAATCGACAAAACTAATAAAGCTAAAGCTTGAAGCTACTTAAAATAACGCGTACAAGATAGTTATATTACTACTTTATATAAACTGAAGGTTTTATACGATTTATTAATTACGACATAATTACAAATGTCAACGAATAAAAACTTTAATCGATTAAACAAAAGGTTAGAGTGATAGATGCGAAACCTAGACCACGGGATTGATATGGTATTAATCGACTTTTTAAAAGCCAAGTTAATGATCTTTATGGACGGGTCTTTCGTAAATAACACCGACTAATCTTTACAGATCGGCTTCCTAATAACCCTCGTTAACGAAGATAAACGAAAAGATTAGTTTAGTATTATCGGTAATTTAATTTACTAAACCTCCTTCAAATATAAAAGGATTACACGAAGCGTGCTAGCTTTAAAGATCCATGGTATAATAACAGACTTTAACGTAGGTATAACCCTATAGGAAACACTTAACATTATTACCAAGCAACTTAAAATTCCCTTTATCCTGGTGGTAATTTGTACCGATTCTAAGAGTCTCTTCGAATACCTATTAAATCTCAGAACCACTAGCTTAAAACGCCTGATAATAGACTTAATAACACTCCGCAAAGACTAAAAAGGAAGGTAGATTAGGGAGTTCTTATAAATCGATAGAAAAAATAATCCTGCAAATTCTATAACAAAGGTTACGCTAAACAAAGCCCTGGAAAGGTTTGTAAATAGCAACAAGCTGACTATATATATTAAAGTCTACGTAAATAGATCGCCCGAAAATCCCAGATTATGTAACGGTACTAGCAAATTGCAAGATTGCTAGGGAATTGATAATGGCAACCTGTTTAGGTGACACAATTAAAGTTGCAGAAGGCCATAGCGAAAAACCTTTTTGTAAGAGTTGATAAACTCGAACCTCGAGGAAACGGAGCAATTAAGGTCAAATGGGATCAATTTACATGCAATTGGGTGCAATATAGTATAGAAGTCAATTGGAATTTACAGGGGGTACGAGGCTTCTATTTAGTACTAACCAGAAAAGATTGGTCATCCACACTGGCGTACGCGCACAAACTAAAAAGCCGCTAGTGTTGGTAGAATATTACATACAGTGCAGTAGGTCAACTTTACTTTTAGTAAAGTTGGCTATACTGTATTGCAAGTTAAGTGTATTACTTTGTGCAGACTTACCGCATTGAGTGTAAGTCAAGTATAGTACGCTACACTTCACTCTAGGGCATAAGCTAAGCAATTGGCCATACAAATTACAGTGCAGACCGACTAGCAGTCTGTCAAACCTAAAACAAAACATCCAACATCTGACCACGCAATACTACTGTTACATCGACCAATCGAATTGATAACGTTGAAACATCTAAGGCCTACCAACAATTTCAATAAATACCGATACCGAACATAAGTCTATATCGTTCCCTTATTGAAATATAACGCTATTTTGGCTAAACCTTGGATAAAATACCAGTAAGTTACTTACGAAGTTACGAAATATATGCTATTTTGAGACGAGCCGGTAACTATCGCGTTTAGGAATGGGAATTCGCGTCCGTTTGGAAATCGCTAAAAGGGGTCAACGCCATTACATTTTACGCTATTTTACGAAAAGCCAGTGAAAACCGAGCCGTTACTACATAACTCACCGCCGTCTCCCTCGAAAATATTAATAAAGTATTTATCCTGAAACTACTCGTTTTCGTTTACGACAAACTCCCCGCCAACCTTAAGGAATTCTCCCCCTCATTCGGCAAAGCTCTTAGCAATAAACTACCCCCTTACTGCTTTAAAGAAGATTAAGGGATCGTCCTTCGCACCGATAATTAAAGTTAACTTTTAAAAGTCCCGTAGGGTTTTTTATATGGCATGTCGTATAAGGAGCTCTTTATATTACGTAAAACGTTAACCGAATTATTTAATTAGAGTTATATCCAAATAAGTAACTTTTTAACGGATACCCAAGTACTTTTAGTCAAAAAGTATAAAGGAGGATTACGGTTTTGTATTAATTACCGTCGACTTAATGATATGATAAAGGCGAATTGTTACTCGCTTCCTTTTATTAAAAAAACGTTTACGCATATTTCGTAAGTTAAGTGTTTTATTAAATTAAATATTAAAGACGCTTTTTAAAAACTTCGTATTTTGGAGGGAAACGAATTGAAAACTGTATTTCGTATATATTTCTGACTTTTCAAATAGCTTATCACTTGTTCTAACTTTTTTAATTCCCTTATTACCTTTTAACAGGATATTAACCATTCGTTACGCCCTTTTTTCAATATTTTTTATTTTGTGTACTTCGACGATATTTTCGTTTACTATAACAATACTTTCAATAACTAAATAATTAAGATTGAATAATTTTTAACGCTTTAAGCGTTACGAAATTTAACTTAAACATTTTTAAATACAAAATCAGTATTTAGCAAACTAAGTACCTAAGATTCGTTATCGAAGCCAGCATAGGTATACGTATTAACCCAGAAAAGCTACGTGTTATTCGGAAATAAACGGCTCCTACGTCGGTTTTGAAAATACAAAGCTTCCTTAGTTTCGTAAATTTCTACCGTTATTTTATTCGTCATTATTCGACTATTATCGAACTATTATTTTAGCTAACCCCTAAGGGTACCTTATTTCGGTAGGGGTTCAAGGAAAAAGCTGTTTTCGAACGGCTTAAGTTTAGGTTTTTTTC
This sequence comes from Anisogramma anomala, assembly GCA_038502455.1. Taxonomy (NCBI): domain Eukaryota; kingdom Fungi; phylum Ascomycota; class Sordariomycetes; order Diaporthales; family Gnomoniaceae; genus Anisogramma; species Anisogramma anomala. The sequence continues at coordinate 12,186,393 of JASMMZ010000010.1, read as the reverse complement.
TTTGAATTGATACTCGATTAATAGGATTCTAACCGCGATACCTTTTTAAAAGCCGACTATATTGGCTAGGCCTTAGGAGGCTGCCTTCTCTCACACGACGATTACGGTAACCTACGTTTATTAACGTACTACTCCCGTCGCCTATTTCACGCTAAATATAGCTACGAAATCTACGACAAAGAGTTGTTCGGAAACATAAACTATTTAAAAACATAAAACGCGAAGCTTCGGGGTACAAAACGTCCGTTTATAATCTTAACAGACCATAAAAACTTAAAATACTTTGGAATTATACAGCGTCTTTCGAAACGATAAGTCCGCCAATTTAAACGTCTTTCGTGATTCCGTTTTCGATTAGTATATAATAAAGTAACAAATTATATGCGACCCTATAAGTTATTACAATGAAACTAAGATATTTCTAAAGTCCTTTAAAATCCACGTTATTTAGGTTAAAAACTCTAATTATTACGTTCCGAAAAGTCCGCTCCCAAGCTGCTTCCGCGTACGTATATCTTCCGGCTAACTGTCGCCGACGAGTTCAATTCGAAAGGCCATGAACTTTTTACTAACGTTAAATTTTAAAGTTATTAAAATTCCTTTATTACCCGCAATGTTACCTACCCTCGATTAGTACGTGCGGTATGTATAGGCAACTGATACTTCTTAACGAATATTCGTACCCATGACAATCATACGTTAATGTTTTCGATTTCGAAATATTTGGTAAACAACAATATAATTTTACGGTTTGCTACCGTATTTAGGTACCTGTTCATAAACCGCTTATTACAGCGTTAATTTAAGTTATTTACGATTTACTTTTTACTCGTTACTAAAGCCGCGACGTTACTATTGTTATTCTTTTTAAAACTTATTTTTAGCAAAGCTTACATCGCGCAGTCCTCTGTTTTGACCGTTATTACAAATTTTATGGCCATATAACTTATTGTAGATACCGCCGAAAAGAACCTTTTAAACCCCTTCCGGTTTTCGAATAACTTGAAAACAAATTTTCTATCGACTTTATAATTAACTTACCTTAAAAATACGTTAGCGACCTATATTACCTTGTAGTTACTATAATCTGCCTAAGTAAAGCCGTCATCTTTAAGGCTATAACTATTATTAACATCGAAGCTTATAAAAAGTGGTTTTAAGCTGTTATTAGGGATTTTATAGGTTTATGTATACGCTTGTTAACTACAGTGGTTTAAATAGATTCATAGATTTTAAAAGCGACTTTATGATGTAACTATGGTAAAATGATATTGAAGTATTACTTTTCACTCTAGAACTGACGACGCAACCGAATACATAAATTAAAAAGTTTTTATGTACTTACGTTTTTTTGTCGTTTATACCTAACTCGACTAAAGGCGTTTATTACCCAGCTATTAATTAGAATTGAATAATGAAAATACGACTACCATTAAAATTAACCCGTTTTTTATAACCTACGGTTATTACGTCGATTTTATATAACCAGTATAATGTTTGTTTGTTTCGGTTATAATATTGGGAGTAAAGGTTAAAAACTTTATTTAACTGATTCGCGCCGTTATAGAATTCATATAAGCCGTAATAACGGCTACGTAATAGCCTATAGAAAAAGCCGTTAATAAGCGGCACTCCCCTTTTAAACGTTTTCGAATTGGCGATGACGTTTAACATTTTCTTAGAAATGATAAACTAAACGAATTTTTTTAGACGTTAAGTTAATTTTACGATAAGTAATAGGTAACGCATATAATCGACTATCACATTGTTAAATTTAATATACCGGGCGGGAAACATTCCCGATTTTATGTAAATTAATTCGTACGAGCCGTTTCGAATCCGCTTCCAAACCAGTAAACTCGAGACTTTTAACCGTAAGTTATAATCATTCAAGGTGACGACGGCAGAGTAAAACCGAAATACCAAGTCGAAAGTGTATTATGGGTTTGTAATAAACTCTATGTCGGACGTAACCGACTTTATAACTAACCGAAACGGTAGGTTTTAGTTAAGTTAATAGGATATATATACTTAACATAAAAAACGCTCTCGAACTTTTTTAATACCATGGCACTTAATAGCATCGAATCGCGTTATAAACCAGCTAAATATAACGATAGGTCCTTACGCCCAGCCTACAACAGGGCCTACTATTTACACCTTATTTTACGAAATGAAACAACATATAAACCGTTAACAAACGGGTATCAAATAAACTATTAAATATTAATAAAAACGAAAATCAAACGATTAAGACCGCGCCTATCTAAAAACATCCTCGAAATCCTAATTTAAGTCCTTACCCAGTAGTTTTTTACCTATCTTAATAAGCTAACTTAATTTGGTATCTATACGTACTAACTCAATATTAATACGTTCTGAAACCTTAATAAGCTTTTGTATCGCTTCTAATAACGTTCCCTAGCTACTTATTAACTGCGTCGTTCACTCTCTTACCTTACTACATGAAATTTAATTAAGCACTACGTTCTCTATCTATTAGTTATACGACTCGTAAGTCCCTAGAACGCATGGGAGTGGCGGGGACAAAACCCGCACCGCCTCGGATGTCAACCTTACGTTACGTAACGCGACGTATTTTTATGGCCTTTTTTACGACAATCACCTATGTCTACACACTTTTTAACCATTCGTGAACACCTATAAAACGACTTATGGAAACATGGACTTACCTCTGTCCTAAAAGTCGAACGCAAGTACGTTTCAAACAACTTTTTTACAGCCTTATTTATATTGGGATTTAGGTTCAACAGCATATAATCATAACCAAAACTACGGCCTATAGCCCTAACGGAATAGAGGAGACACCGAACGTTGGTATCTAACTGTTTATTAGTAGCTCCCTCGTAGCTATTGGGATCACTTACCCTTAGTCTTTTGGATGAATTTCCTAGTTATACGCTATTTTATAAACATACTCGAAACACGTCTATTTCCGATTTCTATTGGATTATATGTCGATGACCCGTAACGCAGAGAACTTTATACTCGTTAACAAGGATTTAGTAGTTTCGAAACATATAACCCACATCTCTAATAGCTTTATCCACTTTAGAAACGAATTAGGGATTTATTGTAATACTACAGTTCTAACAATATAAGGGATTATAAGGCTGAAAATATAATAACGAAAGGGATTACAAGGCTAAAAGTACTAATACTACACTAAAAGTTAAAAGCACTGACACTATACGAAAAGTTAAAGGTTAAAGAGTAAATGAAGTTTTTGTTTTTAAAACTGAAAGTCCAGGGACTATTTATAGGGGGGGCGCTGAAACACCTTCTACGTAACATTCAACCCATCACGACCTAGTAACTTCCACACTAAACCGCGACGTTCTGGAAGACGCGCTTACCTTCTATATACTTGCGGCGCTACGTAAAAATAAAAAAAATAGAACAGGAAGGGGGGGTGTCTTTGGGGGTAATGTTACAAGCTAGTGCTTGGCTAGTATTACTAGGGATCCAACCCTAGTAGTTCTACACGATCCTGAGATAATTTGGAGCAGGGAGGAAGCCGCTTAGGAATAAGCTTCCATACGGCACGTGACTGGGGAAAGGGAGGGGGGGGTTGCATCATATTAGCTCTATAGCCGCTTCTTAGCAAGGACTTCTCTTTTCTTTCTTCATCAAGGTTTATAGAAGAAATCCAACCACCTTGAGCGACATCTTCTACCTCATCCCTTTTACAGAAAAGGGTCAAAAGCGTATTTTAATACGCTCTTTTAAAAAGAAAAAGGTCTAAATATATAATCTAGGCCGCATTATGAAAAAAGGGGAACTTTTAAATATATAATTCGGGCCGTAATATAAAAATAAGGAATAAGGCCTAAAAGTAGAATTTGTAACTTAATTTCAACAAAAATAAGTACCTTCGTTAAAGGAAAGATTAGATAAATATTCCAGAAAGCGCCTCCTAGAAAAGGTAGGGCTAGGTACAGGTTTCAGGCCGCAACTTTAGGAGGAGAAATGGCTAGATACATTATACATAGCTGGACCTTAATAAAAGAACAAGTTGTAATATCACTTAGGAACGCGATTTGAAAAACTAAACGAGTTACGATGATACTTAAGGCCTTAGCCCCTGAAAAACAACAAGTGTTTTGGATATTGCATTAGAAACGCCCTTTACTATTTTAATAAACGATTTTGGAACCTTTCCGTTAATACAAAGCGTTCCAAATGTCGTATTAAAAGCGTTTTTACGAAAATAAAACTCTTAGGAATACGTGTTGACATCGCTTTTACCTACGTTAAACGCTTTAAATTACTTATTCGAAATGTAAAACGTACTTTTAATATCTTTCATAATTAACGAAGTTACAAAAAAAGTTACGTAACCTCATTCGTTATACCTTTACTTTACTCAATAAAAACAAATTATTTAAAACGATAATATATATTATTATTATAACCAACTAAGAACGAACCTATATTATTATAGTTATTGAACGATTCATACAAACTGTATTACAACTATATTATTGTTACTAAATTACGAAAACAAATTGTATTACGATTATATCATTACTACTTAATTATGAATATGAAATATATAAGAAAAGAAGAAGAAATTACTTATATGAATATTATTGTCGGTAGGATCTAAAGACCTGTTCATGTGAAACAAGGTAACTAGAAGAGTAATCAAAGATGATTGGTATTTGTAGTAAAGTAAAGATAGATGATCAGCCCAGAAGAAGTATCCAGAGGTATACATTATAGGTGAGAGCTTATAAGCCCTCGCCCAGAGCGTATAACTTTGGAATACTTTTTTTAGACCGCTCTACGCATTTCCGCCGGCCTAGAATAGTATTTTAGACCGATCTATATATAGTGTACTTTACGTTTTGTAAAAGTGAAGCCTGTAATGTAATACGTTATCGTATACCTTGTAGGAGTATACCCTACAATATAGTACACTACCCTTTAGCTTATGTATACTATTTGTAAAGATATATAGTAATATCTATACAGGCAATCTTTTCTTTTTTCCTTGTATATTCTGTACCTATAGCCTAACAGTGACTATGTTATTATCGTATTAATCATAAAAGATCAAAATGAGTAAATTTAGCTAAAATTAGTAAAGTCTAGCCGCAGTAGTAATTATAAGTCGGCCCTAATTAGTGTAGACGAATTGAAACGATATGATTAGTGATAACGCCTTTCGTTATTTTTTACAGTGGTAGTTACGCAGTGGTGATTACGTAGGGGTGATTACGTAGGGGTAATTATGTAATTACGTGGTAAGTTAGTATAAAAGATGTATCGCTATCATTTTAGGAAAAACCTCTTTTTTTTCTTTTCGTCAAAGGCGCGTAATTCCAGCAAATGTAAATCCATATTTCAATCCAACTTCTAGTTTACCTAACCAAACCAAGCCGTTTTAATATGTAGATTATTTGGCCTATACACATACTAACCTATTTCCCGAATAGATGTCGCGTAAAAATAGGATTGTAAGGCGCCATTTAGCGCGAAAGCATCGGCGCTTTGCCGCTTCCGTAGCCGCCGTAACCACCACCCCTAGCCTCACCACTATTACCAGTAGTAATAGCCCGCCTTCTTCAGGCTTAATCTCCTTAATTGCTACTACGTCGCCCGCTCCCGCTACGCCGCTCGCCGCCACGTTACTAAGCCTCACCGCTGCTACGCTACCCAGCTCCGCCGCCTCTACGTCGCTCAGCCCAACCGCCGCCTTCACTTCGCCTCTACCTGCCGCCGTCGTACCAACCTTCTCCTCCCCCTTTTTCCCTCCCCTTTCCCTAGCTCAGAAAAGAAGCGAGGGGCTCCTCAGGTTATAAACCTTACCCTCTCCTTACGGGTAAAAACCCTATTACCCATAAGGGCCTCTTTATGCTATAAACGTAGCTTAGTGCAATTGCGTTAAGGTATATATATCTCAAACCCTTCGTTTATTAGCTTTCAACTCCCTCTTTTATAAATAAGGAATATGAGGTGGATTTCCTTCGCCGCTTTGAGCTTCATATTGTCAGAGTACATTGTAAAATCTTTTTAACACGTGAAACGTTAAAGTAGCTTACCTAGGTCTATAACCTTAGGCCGCTAATAAACACACCCTACGTGTTGTGTGTCGCGTCCGCAGCCACAGGGAAATCCGTTAGCGATTACCACGAAAACAGGAGCTAATCGGCGCGCTACTACCGTTACGAATGAACTGGCAATATATACGCCCCCGTTTCTATAGTTTTAAGGCCGTAAGCTGAAACCGTGTCACGCGCTCACCGTATTTTTGATAAATTTAAACCGACTCCCTGAATTACCTTTAACAAAAATATTTTTTGTGAGTAATCCGAAAAACAAGTCGTCGTAAATAACTAAAATAAACCGATACTTAATTATTAATAGGCGTTAACTGGCGGACTAGAGAAACGATAACCGCCATCACCACCTGGAAACAGGGCCTATGTATATATTACGTAGGTGAGTTCGACAACGTTATCGTCCGTTGCTGCAAGAAAGGTAATCCCTCTCTTACACCTTTGCCTAAGGGTATAGTCAACAATATATAGGGTTATATCTTCGCTAGCATTAATGATGTCGTTAGCGGTAATAGCGGTAGCGTTGATATAAAGGGGGAGATCGACGAAAAGGATAATAAGAACGCAACGATATCGCTTTCTCCCTTTGATAGTAAATGGATACACTTTCAGCCGGGCTAGCATACCCGGCCATAATATAATACGTTACATAGTAAATTTATGGCTTTTCTCAAATTAAATACTTAAAGTGATAATCGTAATATAAAACATAAAATAAAAAAGGCAATAAATCAAAATCAATATATGGAATGTAAAATAAAAGAGCTAATATGCTAAAATAGGTACGAATAACCGTATTAAACAAAGGCAAAATGTAAGTCGGCGTGAATAATATCGATAGGTCGATATAAGTTATAAATTGGTATAGCGGTTTACTAATGTCGTAAAACTTTTCCAATTACCTTGATAAATAACGTACTTATCAATATAAATATTTCCAAGGCGCCGTTCGGTATTACCTTTATTATTACGTTTACTAGGTTTAACTTGCTATTAATGTATATGGTTTCCTCGATTTCCCGGCGTTCATATTACTCGCGTAAAACTATAATATCGATTATTATTCGTTTTTGGTTCATAATACCTAATTTGACCGGGTATTTATAACACAAGAAAGAATTAATACAAATAATCAGAAGGATAAAGCGTAAACCAAAATTGAAAATAATTATCCGGATTATCATCGCCATAGTAATACCTGAATCGAAACCTTTAACTGTACCGTAAATTTCGGACACGAAGACGCTCCTCGTAACCATTTTACACTTATTAAAGCTCTCATAAATAATATTTCCACGAAGGGTAAAGCTATTTCAAACTGTTAATTCGTTACCAAGGATGAGGATAAAGTCGATTTGTAAATTGTAATCGTTATTATTAACAAAAGAGCCGTTAGTAAAAATTAATAGCCTTATAATATGTATATCTAGCGATACAAATTACAACTTTTGTTTTAAATTATGTGTTTACCATAGAAGGCGTTTATTAAGTGCCTTATATATATCGTCCGTTAAATCTTTTTAACACTACATTATAACCTAAAAGTTGAATACCACCTTTAATTATACTATAGAAGTAATCCAAGTTCCGCGTACGCGCTGACATCTGTTTTCGTCGGCCCGTTTTACGTTATCCAGGCTAACAAAAGTTACCTTGTCTAACTACCCTTTTTATGCAAGTTCCAAAATACCGTTTCAGAGTATAATCGTAATATTATTAAAATCGATTATATTGTTCTTTATCAAGTAGGTTTTAGACTTCGTCTTTAAACTGGTCTTTAAAGGGTTTTTTTTGTTAGACGCGGAGAACGAGGCGTTATATGAGGTTAGAATATCGTCTATTTGCATTCCTATAAGTGTAAAGCCCTCTAAACGGACAATCGATATCAACAGGTACGGATTAAATGTAAATTTGGTTATCCCGAGTCGTTCCTCATAATTATTTTACTAAGTATTACACTAATATATACCGGCTTTAACTAAACCTTAAAAATATTCCAGGTAAAGTAAAATTATATTAGCCGGGTAATATTATTCAAGGTTTTTTAATATATTTACGTTAATCCGCCGTTTTAGCCGTTCCTACGATTTTATATAGGCTTATATTATATCCCGAAGTTCGTTTTATAAGTTGTATAGTTCGTTAAGGGAGACTACAAGTATAAAAATCAGGTGGTGGCTGACTTGTTATAATGTATGTAACTAGGTTATAATATCCTTTTTATCTTCTTTATTATAACCACTAATAATCAGGCGAATTTTTTCGTAAAGTTTCTTAATCTTATCTTTTACCTCGTAGACGAAACGGGTTAGAAAAATTCTAGAAATACTGTAAATAACGAGATCAAATTATTTAAAGTTAAAAACGCTATAGTCAATTAAAGTTAAAATCTTTATTTGGGTAAATTATTCTAACAAGGTACTTAGGATAGTGATCATACCCTTATAGCGAAACTTTAAGCTAAACTTGCGGTTTACCAATTTCTTTTACATAATAAAGAAATCCATAATAACGTTTTTAAAACTTTCTTCGTTTTTGAACCGAATAGTAGTCTTTGGTGGCGAGGTTTTAATAAGGTTAGCGTAAATATGTTGTTTTTATTTAGTACAATCGAGTTAAAATCGTATTTTAAGGTTAAAGTTAAATATAAAATCGGGTAAATTTCGTCGTTCCGAAGGGTAACGTATACGCGATTCTGGTCGTTTCCGTCGTTTTGAAGGGTAATATGTAAACGGTTTTATTCGTCTTAAAGATTTTAACCAATTCCTTTCACCGGTCCCCTATACCTACGTACCATTATTTATTGGAACGAACTTATGTTGTTTGGCATATTAAGTAATATATTATAGCCCTTAAACCCGTTGATTCTTCAGGTTTAGTTTATCTATCCTTTATTTTCCAAATCAGAAATTTAAACTGTAATAGTGAGTTTAAAACGCCAGCGTTATGTAGGCTATTCCTTATGGCTAACGCTTTGAACACGTAGTTCTTAACTCGTAGTAATCGTAAGGTTACCATAGCCTTTGCCACGGTATTAGCTCTCTGTACTGTAAATAGTAATGGTGTAAAGTTTGTATAGATCCTTTTGTAAATACCGAAAAAGAAAAGTATTAGAATAAACCTGTTTAGGTTAAAAGTGTTATTAACGACGCTAACTGCTATTTAAAAGATAGATTCTTTAGAGCTACTATACTTTAGGGTTTTTAATAATACTATATACGTTTTTTTAATAGTCTGTGATATTGTTCGCATTTTCCAATTCCCTATGTGACTTTTATTGGAATCTACTTCTGCTCATTACCGGTTATTCGGGCCTTGGTACACCATTCGATAAAGTTGAAAGTCATACCAACGTTGTATATAATCCTATTGAAAGGCCTAAAGTAAACGTTAAATAAATATTTAACTAAAACATTCTAATGGTTTGTAGCGAAAACGCTTTATATAAACTTAGTGACCTAAAATGATATTATTACATCGACGGGTGTAAAAGACTGGTTGGCTATTTAGATATATAATATTAAATATTAATTTGTAGTTAAAATCCATATCTTTTTAAAGGCGGAACTTAAACCGTCGTAGTACCTGTAAATGTAATTAATACTTATAGAAAAACTTTTCGATAACCTTAAGTACACCTTTTTCTATGTCCGTATAGCTTACGGTATAGAATAGGCGTAAAAGGCGTTTTGCAACCGGGTATCTGAATCGTCGATGTAATACACCTAGTTCCGGCTATATTAAGTAAAAGGCTTCGATTATACGTATTTTTGGAAAAATCATAAGTAGACGAACTTAAGCCAAAATGGTACGGATACACCATTTAAGGCGTGGACAAATTTGTTGGTTGTATTACGGACTTCGATTCCTATTTTATTTATATTAGTTAATAAAAGCAAAAATGGTATTTTAAAGTTTATTACTCAAAACTTGACCGGTCCGAAACGTGTATTTATAACGACTATTCTGAACTCAAACGCCTTACTTTTACCAAATAAGACTTCGCGGTATTTTCCTGTACGGTTTAGCTAAAACTTCGGAAACTTCGGCGTAAACGCATCGAATTAACGCTTTTCGTCCGTCGAAATTTCGATTACTCTAGTATTAGGTATAATACCTTAAAACCTGTTTCCGTACCTATTAAATAACGTGAATTGTAATGTTATATAGACGTCGAATACTTTTTTCGTGTAATCTAATTCAGAGATATACCTGAAAATGGCGTCCTACAATTTAATAAAGATACAGTAAGTGGTTTCATAGTTTTAGGTTAATAAATAGATATTATCGTCTACGGGATCGTTCTTTCAGGATATATTATCGTAAGGGTAGGTATTAGGTTCTTTATCCGTGCTATTATGACCTAAGAACATCGGAGGGCCAGAAAACAGGCCAGTATGGGGCTAAGCCACTATGAACCTAATGTCCCACACATCAGGTGGGGATATCTCTTATGTCAGTAACCTTAGGGCTAGGGTTACGCACTAAGGATCATTGAGATCATATTTCGATCCAACATGATCCAGCACTGAAGGCGTATGAAGGATTAAGGATATAAGGACACGGTCAGCACCACATAGATAGTATTTTCTTCATAGCTCTTCAGTTGTCAATCTAAGTATTCAGTCTCAGTATATTCTGAATAGTCTCACGGCTTTTGATTATTACTTGCACGGTTGCGATATTGTTCACTCAGCACCTCTACTACCTTCTTAATAACATAAACCCTCTGACACCTTCTATATACTCACGGGTATTTAGTGTGATCATTACACGTGCCTTCGTATTCGGTTACGTATGCCGTAAAGTTGGCCTTTATCCGATTCTCGGATACGTAATCAACTTAAAATTGTTGTTTAATCCGAATCTGCTCGTAAGTGGGGTGTTTTGTAAACTAACTGCCAACTTTGCCACATACTATACAACGTTTTTATAAACTTATAGGGCGCTGTATATCTTTCCGTAAATATTATTATGATTTCGGTACGTTTCTTCCACTTTCGAACGATCGTCCCTATTTTTTACTACCAGGGCTTCCTCTTTAATACCTGTATTTTAAGCCCTTGTTTTACTTCGTGTAAACCTTACATCTCCAGTCTAAAACATAATGGATTATCTTAATAAAGTTTGATTTAGTGATTTAGGCTTCTTTTTTCGTTTTATCAGTTACGAATACTAATCCGAAGTTTACTTGCCGTTGTATAAAAGATTCGAACAATATTTTAAAACTTGTATAAAAGGCCTCTAAATTCCTTTCTGATTTAAAAAGTACAAGGTCGAAATTCGGGTTTCCACGGCCGGCTTTTGTCACTATTTAAATAAACAGTTTGTTGCCTTTATATTCAGGTCCAAAGGCCGTTTGACATTTTCAGAATTTTGTTAATAGGGTGGTAAGTATTTCCTAGAGGTTTTTATCGGAATTTTTTAACTATTTTTTTTACAAATTTCTACGTCGTTTTAATTCAATCCTTATCGTACAGTTTATAGTTAATCTCGGTGTTAAAGTTGGATTTAAAGCGGTTGTAATACTCGGAGAATATATCCACTTGTATAAGGTGGTATATATACCACTCCTTGCCTTACTCAGAGAGTATACTGGGTAAAATAACGTGGAATTGTAATAACTTAATATCTAGTTTCTTATATATATTAAGTATAACGCGTATTTTATTATTTAGTACGTCGTACGGCTCGCCTCTACAATTATTATCCCTATCCTATAGCTTAGTAAAGTTGGTTAACTTCATAAGTTCGCTCTTCTCTGTAGGGAAACGATATAGTGGAAGGTCGCGGTAGGAGTTGTGGTTAAAATGCATTAATCCATATAACACGTATTGGCGATTTATGTTACTTGTTATTTCCTAAGTTAGGTTTTTTTTGTATTCCGGCCGATTATCGATTTCTTGGGCGGGTTGTTTTCTCAGTTTCGGGCGACTCTGTTATGGCTAGTCGGATTGCTTTTTACGTTCCGGCTAACTTCGTTATGGCCGGTCGAGGTATTATTTACGTTTCGACCGACTTTATTATAGCCGGTCGGGTTATGTTTTATGTTTCGACGGACTTTATTATTTGGAAAGTGGTTTTGTATTCGGTTTTGCTTTATAGTCTAGGCCGGTATAGGGGTGTAATGATCATACTAAATACCCATGAGTATCAGTAGTAGTCAGAGAAGTTTATGTTAGCAGTTCGGTTGCAGAGGTATGCGTAATACAATATCAACAACACGTTCTTCTCGTAGTGCTAATCAAAAGATATAAAGCTATTCTGAGGAGAATACTTAGATTAATAACTGAAGAGTTATCTACTGAATCTAGGAAATTTCCTAGAGAGTGTGTTACTTATATATTCAGCTCTTCAGTCCGGAATCACTTGTCTATATTGCTAGGCAGTATAGGTGGTCTCCTACCTATGCTGCCTATGTCCTAATTCTTTCTAGGCGTAACCTTATCCCTGTATATTCCCCACCTAATGTGTCGGACACCTGACTCTGAGTGGCTCGGCTGCCTGCCAGCCTGTTTCCTGACCCAACCGTTATCTGGGTCATAACATTGGGTATATTATACTTGTATGGTAAATGAGGATCGTTGGTATTTTTTTCCCTCATGGTTCCTACTCTTTGTTTGGAGTATAAGGCTATAAAGTTTTAAGTATGGTCTCCCTCGTTTTAATAACAGTTTTTTTGATTTCGTAAGATAATATTCTTTTACAAAATCCGTAAGGTATAAATATTTTTTCTTTTAGTCTGATACGTCGGTAAATTATGATGTTTCGAATAGGGCTTTTACAAGGCACCCATATCTACCTTCTAGGGTATTAATTCCTTTGGTTTTTAGGTATATTCGTAAAGCTTTGGCAATAATAGGGTTTTTTTTTTTGCTATTTATCTAACTTCCAAAACGTGAAATTGTTATAGAATTCGTTTAGTAATTTAGTTCCTTAGATTTACTTTGCCTAATAATGGTATATGACGGCCAAAATATATGTTTTCGCGATATAGGATTTTAGTTCCTTAACTGGTAAATAGATAGTATTATCCCAAAGGCCTAGGTCAATCTCCTACATTATGGCTTTTCGGATTTCCATGTATTTAACCAGAATATTAAGGAAGTGTTGGCCTCCTATAGTGTTATTGGGTTTGAGGTTATAATTTCGATTATCTTAGGGCGTTTGGGCGATATGCTAAAGTTTGGTGATTTCGTAATGTGTTTGAGTATATCCAAAGCTTAGGTTAGTCTAGTAAATATAAAGCGAATAAAGTAATTAATATAGTTGAAATGGTGTTTATTAACGACAAAAACTAATTGAACGTATTGAATGAATTTTTATTAACTATAATAGTGTTATATTAGCCAAGCGATTAAGAAAAATTAAAATGTTACAGGTACCGGACTTAAAATAAATAGGGCGAATGTAAGTAGACTTGGAATAAATAGGGCGGTTGTGGGAAATTAGGTAAGCTAAGGGAAATGTTGTGTTGTAGTATGTTCCGAGGTGCGGTGGTTTGTCCGTATTGGCGTGTTATAGCAGAACTTAGTAAAGGGAGTCGGTTGGTTACTTGGTGTATAACTGATTTTGGTAAATCGATTGAGTTATTTGTTTGTGTGTAATCGATTGTGATTTTTTTGGAGCGAGGGGTTTGACAAAAAATCAAATGGGTTCTAGCGAAGTGTTCCAAAACTTGGTTGTTTTGGCTTACGTAGTTTGGTGCGTAATAGGACGCTTTTCCAAAAGTGTTCGAGTACGTTAAAATACCAAATAAGGTTTAATAGTGGCATAACGGGGCTTTTAGTAGATAGAACGTCAAATAAAGGGTAATTATATAGTACTAAAGTTCTCCTTTTTCAGGTTATTTAGTTTTTATAGTTTTTGTACACGTCGGAGTGTAATTCTTGTAAAAAAAAAGTATTAAAGTATAAATAATTAAAACTGTTATAACATCCTATTATAGGTTTTTGACGAGTATGTGTCTCTTTTTCCTAAGCTATTTATAATCGACTGAGTCGGCTATTAATTAATGTCGGTAGGTGTTGGTAGGCCTTAGACGTTGCAAGGTTGTCGATTCGATTGGTCGAAGTAACAGTAGTATTGCATGGTCAAATGGTGGATATATTGTTCTATGTTTGGCAGACCGCTAGCCGGTATGCACTGTAATTTTTATGGCCAATTGCTTGGCTCGTGCCCCAGAGTGAAGTGCAACGTACTGCACTCGACTTACACTCAATGCGGTAAGTCTCCACAAAGCAATACACTTGCAGTATAGTGAACTTTACTTACAGTAAAGTTGACCTACTGCATTACACGTAATATTATTCCAACAGTAGGGTTTAAAGACCTGTTTACGTAAAATAGGGTAACTAGAAAAGTAATCAAAGATAATTGGAATTTGTAGTAAAGTAAAGATAGATAATTAGATCAGAAGAAGTATCGAGAGGTGTACGTTATAGGTAAGAGTTTATAAGCCATTACCCAGAACGCATGACTTTGGAAAACTTTTTCTAGACCGCTTTACGTATTACCATCGGCGTGAAAAAGTATTCTAGACCAATATATACATGGTCTACTTTGTGTTATGCAAAAGTGTTGCTTACAACATAATACGTTATCGTGCACCCTGTAGGGGTGTATCCTATAACACAGTAAACTACGCTTTAGCCTATGTATACTATCTGTGAGGGTATATAGTAATATCCACAACTATTATATATTATAATAATTAATATATTTTGTTGATAATATATTATATTATAAGGTATATTGTTATAACTTATACTATTAAATAGAATGTTATAAGCTACATTTTCATAAAGTATATGATAAAGGCGATATGTTACAAATTAAACTTTCAAAGTATATTATGCTTGGTACAGTTTAAAAGGAACGTTCGCACAATCGCACGTTTTTGGTGAGAGCTTATAAGCTTTTACTAATGGCGTGCACTTTCTGAATACATCTTCTTAATTATCTATCTCTACTACTATAATACCAATCCTTACAATTACTTTTCTAATTTTTTACGTTTACGTGAATGAGTAGATAAAAACACTATTTACCGCGTACCTTCCGAAAAAGAACAGCCCGCAAACATCATTTAGGCTACAACTCTAAGGGAAGGTGAAGTCGAATACACAGTTCTAACCAGAGCCTTAAGAAAAAAAAAGGCTTGTTAAAAATGGTAGGGATAAACGCGTACTCCGATACGCGCTTTCAAAAGGATAAAGGACCGATAAAGTTATTGGGTACACGGGTTTAATAAAGAAAAGGCCAGTATACATAGTTCAGGTCGCACCCTTAGAAAAAGGAAGGACCAAACGCGTATTTTACGTGCTTCGAAAAGGAGAAGGGTTAGAAACGTTATTTAAAGCACGAAATCAAAAGAAGAAAAAGTTTTAAATACGTAATTCGGGTCGTAACCTTAAAAGAAGGAAGTTATAAATATATAGTCCGGACTATATCTTCAAATAAAAGAAGGAATAGATATATAATATAGGTTATACCCTTTAAAACAGAGGTTTGAATACATGATCTAGGCTGCACCTTTAAAAAAAATCAAGGCCTAAATATATACTTTGGGTTGTAACTTTAAAAATAAGGAGCCGAAATATATAGTCCGAGCCGCGGTCTCACAAAAAGAAAAGAGTACAAAAAGAGGAAAGTTAGCATACAAAATATATTACTCGAATTTAAAAAGGGAAGGATTAAGTACGATATTTGGCATCTGATAAAAGAGGGTAGGACTAAACGCTTATTTATAAACGCGTTTTTGAAAGGGGAAAGAACCATAACTATTATTGGAAGCATGGGATTAATAAAAGTAAGGCCTAAATACATAATCCAAACCGAACCTTTAGGAAAAAAGGGGGCTAAACGAGTATTTCATTACGCGGTTTTAAGAAAATAAAACTGGCATTTAAATCCTAAGGGTCTTGGATATAGTTTAGGCCGCACCTTGAAAATAGGGGAGGGTAAAATGTGTATTTTATATGTTTTTTTTTGAAGAAAATAAAAGGGTTACAAATGTTATTAAAAGCGCGAAATTAAAAAAATAATATTTGGAAATATGGTTCGAGCCGTAAATTTAAGAAGAGAAAAGCCTAAATATATATTCCAAGCCACACTTTCAAGAGAAGGGGAGTCAGTACAAAGTCCGAGCCGTATCTTTAGGAAAGGGAAGGACTAGACGTATACTTTAACACACGTTTTTAAGAAAAGGAAGATCTGAATATACAGTTCGTACCGTATTATTAATAAAAGGAAAGTCTAAATACATAATCTGGTCCATAATATTAAAAGAAAGAAAAAATTCCTAAAAGTAATATTAGCAACTTAACTTTAACGGAAAAGAGTGTCTTCGCTAAAGGAAGGATTGGATAAATATTTCTGAACGCGTCTTTTTAAGAAGGTAAGATTGATTATAGGTTTCGGGCTGTAAATTTAAGAGGATGAATAGCTAAATACATTTTACTTATCTGGATCTTAATGAAGGAACGGGTCGTAATAGTACTTCATACCGCGATTTTTTTTAAATAAAACGAGCCACGATAACACCTTAAGACTTGGCTTTTAGAAAATAACGAGCGGTTTGTATATCGCGTTGAAAACGCCTCTTACGGTTATAATAAACGACTTCGGAGCGTTCCTGGTAATATAAAACCATCCAAAAGTCGTATTAAAAGCGTTCTTGCAAAAACAAAACGCTTAGAAATGCGTATTGATACCATCCCTACCTACGTTAAACGCTTTAAATTACGTATTCCAAACATGTACAGTGCTTTCAATAACTATTAAAATTAACGACGTTACGAAAAAGGTTACTAAACATAATCCTCTATATCTTTATTTCATTAAGTAAAAAAACAAAAAAGAAGTTTTGCTTAAAATTATAATATATACCACTGTTATTATTCATTAAAAACGAACCTATACTGCTATCAATACTAAACGACTGATACGGACCGTATCACAATTATACTATTACTACTGAATTACGAATACTAATAGTATTATAATTATACTATTATTACTTGATTATAAATATGAAATGTATAAAAATAAAATAAAAGATTATCTGTGTAAATATTCCTATATATCACTATAATTAGTATATTTAGGTAACAGTGTATTACGTTATAAGCTGTATTTTTACAGCGTGCACAATAATGTGGCACGCTGAAAGTTGTACTTTTGCAAAGTGTATGATAAACGTAACACGTCATAAATTACACTTTCAGAGTTTATTATATGCGGCGCGGTCTAAAAAGAACGTTCTCAAAGTGGAAAGCTTTAGGTGAGAGCTTATAAACTTTCACCTATGGCGTGCAATTTCTGAATGCCTCTTATTGATGATTTATCTTCACTACTACAATACTAATCTCTATGTTTACTCTTCTACTCTTTTACATTTATATGAATAAGCAGAGACCTTACCTACAAAAACACTTACGCCGTTATATATACCTTACTAGACTTATAATCCCTATTGCCGTCTCCCTATTTAGTGTATATCCTTCTCTTATATGGTCTTTAAAGCCGTTGACGTTTTATTAATTTATTAACAACCGATTTAGAAAGATTGTGTTGGCTAATTCATTCCGCTCTGAGTTTATAAAAATCAAGAATTTTATCAAATTTAAAAGGTCGTTTATACAGATTTATTTACATGGCTCAGAAAGTCATAGAACCGTTAAAAGTTTCAACTACTACGTTTAAATTAGTAATATTGAAAATCTTATATGGGTTATTAAATTTATCCAGCTCGTACTATATAAAAACTTTACTTTAAAGGGGAAGGAATAACACGTATATTGTTAATAGTCTATTCCTGGTATTAAAAGCATCGTTAATCTGGCGGCGTACCAATTTCTTCTTTAGTTTCTCTAGGGATTTACCATATACTATAATACGTTTTTAGGTTTTTAATGAGAGTGGCGATTCAATTTTTATACGTAGATAGGAAACAAATACCAATAAATTTAATACAAGTTCATTAAGGTTAATAATATTGTTAAATCCTTTTAACGTTATTTAAAGTCGTGCTTTTTAGCTTGTAAATCTTTTAATTTCTAATATAGGAATATTATGGACCTTTCGTAAAAGGGCATATATCTAATCGACGTTACCAATACCTTAGTAAACCTTAACATAAACCTATTTATACTGAATCCCTATCGATCTAACGTTAGCTTAGAACTTTATCGTAATAATGTTACTGTTGACGTTGTAAACTAGCATATTTGGGAACCTAAGGTACGTATCAATTTACAAAACGCGTATTGCCCTTTACGTTTCCTTCGCCGCAATGTTTTTAAGGAACTTAACTTCGTAAAAAGCCGTGACGAAGTTCATAACGTATAGTATTTATTTGCCGTCCAGGTAAAATACGTTTATTAGGACTTCCGAATTAAAGTCTTAATTTTTTAACATAAATTTAAACTTTAGAGGGGCTTTGGAAATGTGTTTGACAATGCCTTTAAAAACCTTTTAATCCTGTTAGTCGGGAGATAGTTAAACCTACGATATAATTGGCGAAGTTCTACCTTTATTAGGTTGAACACCATTGGTTTTATCCCTTAAAAGTAAAACTAAAAGCACTCCTATTTAAGGCAAGATAAAAACATATTATCGGCTTGAACTTATATTAGTTTATTGATTACAACGTTAAAGTTAATGCCGTGGGTTTTTATATATTAAAGGTTCAGGGAATAGGGTGTAGAGAATTTTGAGATATAAAAAATAACAGGGTTAACAATAGTTTTAATCGTCGACGATTTTTAGTAAAAATAGCTTTTTTATAACACTAAAGTTAACCTTATCCTTACCAGAATCCGTATAATTAAATTCCGTAGTTGTATTGGTATCCCTTCGCAACGTGACGTATTACAAATAGCCTCCTATGAAGTATCGTACTGCCCTTATGTTTGGTATAATCCCTTAAAAAACCTGTTTTACGTTGCGATTTTAAATAGTAAAGAGGTATATAATGCCATTATTTTTATTTTCATATTGACGATGGGAATCTTTACTTGTAAAGTGGTACAAAAATTCGTAGTCGATGAGTAATTACATTACTTCCAGGCTAATACCAATGGCAGTATCTTTATACCAATTATTAGCTTCTAGCTAATTCTCTTCCTTTTTAACTTTACTTCTTTGAAATTATATAAATTATTCGATTTAATCCTAATTCAATATAAAAAGGAATTACATGTAATACATTACCTATTTTAATTTATGTTCAGGGGTAATGTTACGCGTTAATCAGTAACCTTACTTACCACAAATCCAGCATTTTTTTGGTATTGAAAGTAAATTGCTTAGCCGAATTAAAGACTTTGAAGAAAAGGAATACCCATTTCCATAGATAGAGGTCCGGGCCTTTCGTATTTGCGGTCGATATAATACGCATGGGAAGAGTCTTTTTTGTCGTTATTAAATCTAGGGGCTTAAGAGTAAATACTAATCGAGTTAGACATTTAAACTGTTACGGTCGCTAACAAGTAACGTAATGAACTAAAAAAACCCTTTACAGGTGGCATCTGAGTATTAAAAGACGTATTTGAACTCTTTATAGCCCGTCAATTCTTATTGAACCTATTAGTATAAGATGCCTTCGCCAGTTCTCACATTCTCTATTATTCATTAATAAAGTATTAACCTATTAAATATCTAATTAAAAAGATCCATTTTACTTTTCGACTCTTTCTTATAATTGAGTACATATGATTAATTAATAATATTTCAGTCGGTATAATAGTAAGAAAAGTTAACATCCTATTCAAAATAACCTTGTAGCTTACTGTAGATTTCGCAGGAAAAAGAGTAATTCATCAGGTACCAGAGTTAGTAATCCTCGGCTTGGACGGTAAAGATACTAGTAAATAACGAGTAAAAACCTGGAAGTTTGACCCTTATTAAGCGGTAAATATTGAAAAATGGGCGTAACTTAATATTGAAAAGAGTATACCGCTTACCGTTATACTTTTCCTTTCCTCCCTATATTTTAACGAACGTAATAATTACCGCCTAATTTATATCTACCATAGAAACACGTTGAGGGGGAAGGATGATATATTAATCGTAAAAACCTTTCAAATCTCGTAAATGGTATTAGAAGAGGTGTTAAAGTTACTAATACTAATAGGTAAGATAATTACCTTTGGCGAAGTTAAAGAGGAAAATGCTAGTAGTCGTACCTATAATAAGTTCATATATAAAGCCAGTCTTTCTTTAATTTGACTGTTGAAACTAAACGTGCTAAGGGGTCCAAAGGAAATAAGCTTAAGAGTTTCCACAGACTTGGTAATAATCCTTTTAATATTAAAGGGTACGTTGATACTTTTACTTCATTAACTAATGGGGTTAAAGGCTTATGACGTGTAGATTAATTGAATTTTCACGACCAGTAGTATTAGACCTTTGATCTTACGTAAGAGGTTTTGAAAAACTTATCTAGGCTTGGGTAGGTCTTTACAAATGTGTATAAGAGCATTAAGAAATGTTATCGCTAACGATACCTTTACCTTCGCTTTTATCTTTAAAGATTTATTAAGGGGCTTTATTGGTGGCGAATTCGTAAAGTATATTTGCCAGATTACCTTTTTTACCTTTTTTTCAAGTAAGTAAATCTTTTGTTCATTTAGTTTAATTTTTATTCTCTTCTCAACTTACTTATTTACTATTTTCTACATTATTAAGGGTTTATTCGTTGAACTATTCGGTGAAATGGTCGAAAACATCAGGTCTTTTATCATATATTTCAGGGTCTAAGTCGAGGATAAAGCAGCCGATATAGTTAGTTAAATGCTTAGGGGTAGAAGATTTGATGGCATTAGTAAACCAAACGTCTTCGTCTTAGTGCTTTTTGAAGATGGTGCGGAGAACTATGATTAATTACTTCCTGATAGGATTGGTAACGGCATCGATTTTAATACATTTCAATGCCATTGTGACAAAGATTCAAAATATAAAGGAAAAGAGTGGTGTAAAGTAATTAATCGTAAATTTGTTGTCAAAGTTTGTATAGATTAAAGGTCGTAAAATTTAGTCTTTCTTACGATTTGTAGTAGTAGTACTTGCAGTAACAGCCGTAATAATATTAACTTAGCCGTTTGACAACTTATTAGCTTGGTATTTTTTTAAACTTTTAGGCGATTAATCTTAATGCCTTTAAAAAGAATGAATAAAGATTTTTTAATGTTCTTAATAACGATACCATCACTTACTTATAAACTGCGGTGAATAACTACACAACTTATAAATCTTCCCTACTTGCTGTCGCCAATAACTGCATAACGTATAAGGGTCCTTCACAAAAACCTTTCCTTTACCTTACCTAAATAAAGTGTAACAACTGGAAAACAGCTTTTTTTCTACTTAGCTAATTGGTACTTAACCTAATAAGCACTAATTAGTATTGGTAAGCCTTTATCGTTACAAAGTAGTCGATTCGAATCACTGTGGTCGAAGTAACTAGTGCTGCGTTGATATTGTTGATTGAGATGTGTTGGTTCTAAGTTTGGTAGACCGCTAGCCGGTTTGCACACTAATTTGTATGGCTAAACGCTTTGGCCTGTGCCTCACTTTGAAGTGGGCACCTACTGCACTGCATTTGCAGTGCAGTCTACTCAAATCCCATAAATTACAGTCAATTTGCAGTACATACAATCAACTTTACTGCAAGTAAAGTTAACTTGGCTGTACTGCATTTGACTGTTATTTTAAAGTGGGGCACAGGCCAAAGCATTTGGCCATACAAATCAGCATGCAGACCGGCTAGCGGCCTGCCGAACTTAGAACTTACAAAACAACTACAACAACCAATTTCCATGCAGCACAGTTACTTCGACCACAGTGATTCGAATCGACTACGTTGCAACTAAAGGCCTTATTGGGCAGGCCTACCAACAATAGTAATATAAACCTTTGTTGTGCGATGGCCGGTAGGTTAGTCCCTTGACAATATTCATTTGTGGTTGTTAAAAATATCATGGGTTGCATGTATTATAAAAAATGCGTTTTTGGGGTAAATACAATAATAGTAGAAGTGTGGTGTGCTAGGTTAAATTTGGTTGAGGGTGGCACAAACCAGATACGTGACAAGGGGGCATTCTAATTGGGCAGGTTGGGTACATGTGTGAGGATTGCAGCTGTGCTTAGTGCTGCAGTTGGCTCCGACACATCCCGGATCCGGTGCATCCCGGACCACTCTGGCCGGACTGGCTTGGATCCACACACGTTGATGCAACAGATTGTCATGTCGGGGTGACTGTGAGCGGCGCGCAAGAGCAGTTAAAGTAAGGTTTGCTGGAGTCGATTGATTGATTCTATTATGGTTGATCGATGGTGATTACGTTAATTGACGTGCATGATGGCATGATGCAATCGAGAAGCGCGGAATCGCTAACGAAGCATAATCGTAGAAAGACCGGCAAGGACCGTGGTCAGGATTCATTCGTTCAC